>OY829532.1:6389053-6551631 GCA_963691665.1 Clepsis dumicolana | reverse complement strand
AAACGGATAAACATACTTATTGCTGGATAAATATATACATAAATACATACTAAACGTCCAAGACTCGAGAACAAACATAGTATTCATCATACAAACATCTGCCCCGACCGGGGATCGAACCCGGGACCTCAAGCTTCATAGTCAGGGACTCTAACCACTAGACTATCCGGTTGTCAAAAATATCAATTTATTGTTTTGTGACCAAAGGGCTGGCAGTTTTCTCTCTCAAAGAATCAGCATCGCTATTCAGCGAGGCAACGCTGCCAGCCTTTTGGGCACCATGCCACGGGGGCCTTGTTTAGATTTAATTTAGTTTTAGTTTAATTAGTTTTAGCTTAGATTTAATGTCATTGTAATTGGCTTTTATTATGTAAATAATGTAGAGATCTGTTGAGCGTTTTCGTAGGTACTGACATTATTGTTTGAAAAATAGAAACGCAAAAAAAATAAAATATATAAAAGCAAATACACAAATAAAGCTGATTGGTCGGTCGGCAACAGTGAGTCTGATTGGCTCAGCGAGCGAAACGTCTCTGCTTCAATAATGCAAAGAGAAATCTGTTAACCCTTACTTGGCAGAACTGAAAAGTGAAAACCTAAATTCTAGTCTCTTCTGATTTTATACCTACTAAAAATGTGTAATAAAATAAAAATGAGTCAAATTCAAATTTATTCACAGAGAACTTGGTACAGTAAGACCTTATATAATAAAGTAACTAGATATCACATATTCTGCCGCTATTGCAGCGTGTAACAGCGTGGTCAATCAACTTTTCGTTGCCACTCGTTGCCATGGAGATGTCCTCTGGGTAACACAACAATAACATGATTTTCCAAGACCCCACTCTCCCCCGAAAATTAGAGTTTGCAAGTTTAGGAGATGAAGCATGAACGAATTGTCGTTTAACTGTCGAAACGTCTAACATTTGATGGACGACGGACCCAGGGGACATCTCCATGGCAACGAGTGGCAAAAAAAAGTTGATTGACCCAAATACAAAAAGACTGCTGTAGATATTGATGATGGTTCAAAACAAAAATGTTATAAGTAAACTTCTAATGCTAATGATATTTGACATTCAGTGACTTTCGATTATGACATAATTTTGAACAGCAGAAAAATTTATAGATGACATTTTACCGTGACTGACTGACTGACAACGCACAGCCTATACCACTAGATACTTGAAATTTGGCAAACATATACCTTGAGTATCCTACAGGTGCACTAAGAAGGGATTTTTCGAAATTCCCACGGGATAGGGAACTAGCACGTTTAAAATAGTTCACCGGAGCAAAGCCGCGGGGCATGAGCTAGTCTTATCTTACCTTATTATGTTTCCAGTCGAACGCAGCGCTCCGTTACCACCAGCGCCGGCACACGGGGGAGAAGCCCTACGCCTGCGCGCTGTGCCCCAAGAGATTCACCATGCCCATGTTCCTCCAGGTAACTTTTTTTTTCATGATCTCAATTGGAAAATATTTTTGTATTTTTTATTATTTTTCCAATTATTTTTATTTTTACGGTCTTCCCGTGAGTATCAATTATATTTTTAATAAACTCACCGAAACATGAATACACAGAAAAAAACCAGAAAAATACCAACCCCGGGAATCGAACCCGGAACCTCGACACTCCGGGTCGCGCGCCCACCCTTACACCAGAATTGGTATTTTAACTTTTTTTTTATAAATAAATATCATGGGACAATTATCAACAATTGACCTAGTCCCAAACAAGATAAAGCCTGTACTATGGGTACTAGACAACGGATAAACATACACAAATGGATAAATACATACTTAAATATATATTAAACATCCAAGACCCGAGAACAAACATTTGTACTCATCATACAAATATTTGCCTCGACCGCGGATCGAACCCGGTACCTCAAGGTTCATAGTCAGGGTCTCTAACCACTAGGCTATCCGGTCATCGTTACCTTGGTATACTAGTGTTCCGCCGACAAAGTGATTGCTCTGTTGTGTTCCGGTGTGGAGAGTAAGGCAGCCGGTGTAATTACGGGCACAAGAGGCATTTCATCTTAGCTCTCTAGGTTGGCAACGCATCTGCAAACCCTCCAGGGTTGCGGGTGTCTATGGGCAGTGGTGATCACTTACCATCAGGGCCGTGTTTTATAAAGCTACAAGTTACAATTTACAAGCGGAAGTCTGTTTCTAACAAAAGATGATAGAATGAGACTTCCGCTTGTAAATTGTAACTTGTAGCTTTATAAAACACAGCCCAGGTGACCCAGTGACCCAGATGCTCGTTTGCCTTCCTCGTGTTATAAAAAAAAAAACGTTTCACAACTGATTCGTTTCGCAAAATGACCATTTAACAATCTGCTTTTTTTTATGAAACTGTCAGTATTTCAGGATTATTTACACTCTTGTCAATAGTAGTTTATGCAACTGCTGCATAATGAGTGTTTTAAGGCCTAATTATGTGGAGTTGCATACATTGCTTTATCTACACACATATTATAAGTACTCTAAGATGGGTTCAGAAGCCGAAAGCATATCATACCCATACCTGTCACGAATTTGACTTTTTTTTTATCATAGACAAACATACCGAGCTGAAGTTTCGTAAACTGTTTTTTTATATTGTAAATTATGTTGGATTTTGAAGATGTTTTTTTGACGCACTATAAACGTTTGGAACTATGCTTATTGATTAAATTTTGCTTGTATTGCCTCGAAAACGAATTAAAACGGATACACAGACACACGGAAAGCGCAGTCATAGGGTCCCGTTCTTTACCCTTTGGGAAATGAAATGAAATATTTATTTGCTATAACACCATGTGGGTAATTGTGATGGTCGAATTTTCTTTTATTAAAGTTTCATTAGTGCTAGCTGCCTTCTAAAAGTAGGCATGCAAAATCGTTGACTTAAAACCTAGTTGAAAATAAAATTAAAATTAACACTACATGACAATAAACAAATAAAAAAAAAATGACATGTTCTTTTTATTTGATTGTATCTTACATTAATTTTTATTTTCTCGACGATCTTTTTGCGAATTCCTTATATTTTTTGACATATAAAAATGTAATGAAATAAAAACGGATCACTTCCGTATATAAGTCGAGTTTAGCCCGACATGCTTCGGACTAATTCGTAGTCCTTCCTCTGGGAGCGCACGACCCAGCGGCGGCGAGACGCACACCAGCTTCGACTTATATACGTGAGTGATCCGTTTTTATTTCATTATGATTGAGTCTCACGGTAGTTTCATGTATGAAAATGTAATGTGATTTTCATTAAGTAATAAATTAATCTAATCTAATCTATTAAAAAAAATATTGAAATCAAATTATCAACATCAGAATAAAATGTCAAAATTAAAATTATTCCCTAAAGTTAAAGAAATTGTTTAGACCATAAAAATTGTGTATCTCAACCCAATGTTCCTAGTTTGGGGATTGACATCTGGGCACGGAGCCCTAAAAATGGGGTCGTGAGGTCTGACAGCTTACATGGCCACTAGGCTGACAAAATGATATTGTTTTCAGATCCACACGAGAACGCACACGGGGGAGAAGCCCTACGAGTGCCCCCACTGCCCCAAGGCGTTCACCAACAAGGCGGCGCTCATAAGACACGACCGGGTGAGTGGACTGCATTGCAATAACGCAACTGAAACAATGAACTTTTCATTAGCGATGGGCGAGTCGAGTTGTGTGATTCGAATCACTCGAATCAGACACTATGCGAGTTGATTCGATCAAGTTCCTTCACAACTCGAATCAACTCGACTTGCCGGTTCGAATCGCGCAACCGCAACTAGCACCCAACTCGATCGACTCGGCTTGATACGAATGCGAATGCGTGTTATGCGAGTCGCCAACTCGGCGACTCGTATACGTGCCGAGGCACGCCAACTCGAATACACCGAACTTGATTCGACTCGCGGACTGGGCGAACGCCATCCGGTTGATCCGAGTCGAGTCAACTCGTATTCTGATTCGAGTCAACGTTCCGAATCAACTCGAGTTATCCGACTTGGAAAAGGATCGACTCGTAACATCGCTACTTTTCATTGCCACTCGTTGCCATGGAGATGTCCCCTGGGTGAATCTTTTTTAACAGACTTCAAAAAAAAAAGGAGGAGGTGAGAACCTTCGTTTCGTCGGAATCTTTTTTTTAATGTATGTTCCCCGATTACTCGAAGACGGCTATACCGATTTCGAAAATTGTTTGTTTGAAAGGGTATACTTTCTAGTTGGTCCCATTGTCACCAAGTCAGGATCTGATGATGGGATCCCAGGGAAATCGAGGGCAACCCTCAAATTTCATAGGCGCGTATCATGTGTTTTATATATATCCGAAAGCTATTCAAGTATTTGCGTCTGGTAGTCATCATCTCGTGTTAATGAGGTGATGATGGAAGGTACAACTCCTCAACGGTTAGGAGTTGGAGGATAATTCATTATTAAATATTAACGTAACTCAAAATTGTGAAATAAAAAATCTTTTAACAAAAAGTAAAACCGCCTTCAAAAAAAACTTTAGAAAAAAAAGCACTAAATAATCCTCTAAAGCCATGAGTTTTTATGGCCTAGCCACTAAGTAGCAGAAATATGAAGTCGGTGCGGTGCGAAAAAAAATCTCCATGGCAACGAGCGGCACATAAAAGTCGATTGACCCGCACACGTGAGTGATCCGTTTGCTTAACTGCTATTTACTAACTGCTCTTCCCCCCCCGCAGGTTCACACAGGAGTGAAACCCTACCCCTGCCCCGAGTGCGGTAAATACTTCACACAATCAAACTCTATGAAACTCCACGTCAGCACGGTGCATCTCAAGCTGCCGGCGCCGTACAAGAGCAAGAACAGAAGGAATAAGAGCGAAGCCCGGGCGCTCCAGCTGGCGTTGAAGAGTCTGCCCGGGGACGAGGGCACGGATGATTAAAAAAAAATGCAAAAAAAATGTACTTAGAAATTTTTGCTAGCCCGGACTCGAACCCGAGTGCTTGACTTTTTAGCGCTCCGTCATTCTAAGTGTTTCATCATCATCATCATCAGCCTGTTTACGGCACACAGGCTTCCTCTCACAATGAGAGGGCTTGGATTATAGTTCCCACGCAGGCCCATTACGGATTGGGAACTTACGTGGGCATGGATGGAAAAAACCGTCCAAGTCCGAGTCGGACTCGCTCACGAAGGGTTCCGTACCATCTTCTATACCTATAAAACAGTATCGTGACTGACTGATTGACAGACAACGCACAGCCTAAACCACTGGACCTAGATAATTGAAATTTGGCAAAGATATACCTTGAGTATCCTATAGGTGCACTAAGAAGGGATTTTTCGAAATTCCCACGGGATAGGGAACTAGCCCGTTATGTAATATTTCACGGGGGCAAAGCCGCGGGGCATAAGCTAGTTATCTATAAAAACGGGAAAAAAATCATGTCTGTTGTACGGGAGCCCCACTTAAATGTTTATTTTATTCTGTTTTTAGTATTTGTGTTATAGCGGCAACAGAAATACATCATCTGTGAAAATTTCAACTGTCCAACTATCACGGTTCATGAGGTACAGCCTGGTGACAGACGGACAGACAGACGGATGGACAGCGGAGTCTTAGTAATAGGGTCCCGTTTTTTACTCTGGGTATGGGTCTGGGTAACCCTAAAAAGCAACAAAAAAAAAAATAGGTACTCCTTAGAAATCTTCGCTAGGCCGGACTCGAACCCGAGTGCTTGACTTTTTAGCGCTCCCACTACCACATTTATCTGTATTTCGTATCTTTTTACAAATTATGTTTTGTTACTTTTTCCAACAAAATCAAGGACCATAAAACCAAGGGGACTGCCGGTTCCTTTGAAATAATAAGCCTGCTGTAGCTAGTTTTACTACGGAGGGGCCTCTGTACCATTAATTTTGTATGACACTTAGACCTCTGGCTAACACAATAGCACCATCTAAATTCGTTTTTTCTTTCAGTTCATAGATGGCGCTATTGTGTTAGCCAGAGGTCTAAGTGTCATACAAAATTAATGGTACAGAGACCTCTCTATAGTGAAACTAGCGGCTCATTATTTTACAGGAACGCGACGTTGTATACCCATTGGCAGTCCTCTTGGTTTTATCGTCCTTGAACAAAATTCACTTGTGAACCAACTTTTTGTATTTTTATCATCATCTGTCATCTCGTTCGGAATTATTTATCAAATTTCAAAACTGAAACATAAGTATGAATAAGTATACAGAAATACTAGAAAAATAAATTCTTGAACTGGGATGCGAACTCAGCATCTCCACCATACCGTGGAGTCGCGCCACCAACTGCACCATCCGAGCAATCATTGTTAGCAGTGAATTTATTTTTCTCGTCTCTGTATATTTGAACGTTTCAGTTTGAAATTTGAGAAATAAATTTACTTTTAGTCAAATAAATCACTCACGCTTGTCAGTCGAGAATGGCTTCTAACAAATCTGTATTCCTTCCTCTGGGAGCACGCTTCGGCGGTTTTTTACGAGTATTATCAGAATCTTGATTATGTGATTTTTTTTACATGTCATTAACCCATGTTGTAAACCTATGTATAACCAATTACTATGCGTCTTAATTTATGAGATAGTATGTTAGTAGTTGAATAATATGATTTGTGAAATGAATAAAGTTTTTAACAAAATGAACAATGTTTTTTTTTATCTTTTCAGAACACTATACTTCGTTTTTTAACACCCGACGGAAAAGAGGGGTGTTATTAGTTTGATATGTGTATCTGTGTGTCTGTATATGTCTGTGGCATCATAGCTCCCAAACGGGCCTACCGATTTCGATGCGGTTTTTTTTTCAATCGAAAGCTAGTTTATTCGAGATGGTTCTTAGCTAAGTTTCGTTAAAATTGGTTCACCCGTTTTTGAAATATTGAACTGTGAAATGACAATGTCGGGGGTTTTTCAACTTTTCTGAGTTGGTTAGGTTATTAACCCCCGACGAAAAAGAGGGGTGTTATAAGTTTGATCTGTGTATCTGTCTGTGGCATCATAGCTCCCAAGCGGGTGGACCGATTTCGACGCGGTTTTTTTTAATCGAGATGGTTAGCATGTTCTGAACTACGTTTAATAAAAATCGCTTTTTCTCCGTGTTTTTTCAACTTTTCCTCTCGAGATTTCGAGGAATTCTAAAAAAGGTATTGAATGGAAAATATTTCTTATTCCTAACCAGTTACGAAACAGGTTTCAGGGAAAAATAAAAAAGTTTTTATAATAAACTTACACGTTTATTATCTACTTACAGAATCCTTTCGTTCCAAAGAAAAGAAAATATTACAAAAAGGCCATCCTACGGCCCAACAATATACAATTTTAAATTCTCCAATATTTTCCTACAAAAAATTACCACTAGTATTTTTCACGTCAAATGGCCGAAATCTTGGTAGAACCTATTGTAGGTTATCTAAATTCTAGTTTAAATTAAACAAAAAGGCAGTGATTATTTCAGTTTTTTGGAAAAAAAAAACGCTAAATCTCTTACAAAATATTTAAATTAAGAGTCTAATGATGTGTACCAATATTGCTTATGTTTTCGTTTAAATTAATATTGCACTAAAAAAACTTTTAGAAACTAGAGACTTTAAATATACGTTAATTCTATATAGCTGTATCACTAACACGATTTATTGCTTAATATAATATTACTACATGTTAATAAATTCATTTATGATGGTTTGAATATCAAGAATGAAAGATGAAAATATTAAACTACCGTGAGATGTAAACAAACGGATCACTCACATATACAAGTCTTACGTTTAGTGTTTCCATTTAATAGTTTAGCTGCACACTACCTCTACCATTGGACAAACGAGGGTAGTTGTCAGCCACGAATGCGCATAGTAACTGCGCGAGCAAAGCGTCAGCACGCAGTGTTTGACTACGGATTAATCTGTAATGTGTCGGGCTAAACTCGACTTGTTCGCGAGTGATCCGCTTATTACAATACAATAAAGGAAAAAAAAACATCAAAGGTTTATTTCACACAGAGTTTCTGAAAGTGAGGCACAAAGTTTTAAAAAGACATTTATTTTACAGTATTTATTTTCACATTTTAAAAGCCCAGTCTCGAGAATCGAGTGCGCGTTGCAGTAATATTCAATAATTGATATCGTCGTTTGCTTGTACAGTCAGCAGCAGAATAGCTAAGCAACCGAAGCGGTCACAATGATCTAAGAACGGCTCTATTGTTATAGACACAATAGCTTGTGCAGATATTTGCGACCGCTTCGGTTGCTTAGCTACTTCTGCTGCTGACTGTACAGCATAGCTGGCATGAACGGATTGAATGAAAGTGTCACCTGTTTGTTTATACACACGAAATTTACAGTTTTAAGCAATAGATATAAACATCAGGATGTGTCCTTGTACTGTTTTTTGGTTTTCAATAAAGAATATTTGTATTGTATTGTATTGATGTGCCCTTTGGAACATTATGAAACTGGAGCTGTGCCCCAAGCCCGCCGGCGACGAGCGGCGCGTGGCTGTCGGCACCCTCACATCGCTGGTACTAATTTTAGTGCCACAAAATTGGCAATAAAAACGGAGTACCAAACTGCCCGTCCATACGCGATAATCATCATCATCATCATCAGCCTTTTGTTACGTTGCACTGCTGGGCACAGGCTTCCTCTCAGAATGTGAGGGCTTGGGCTATAGTTCCCACGGGAATCCAGTGCTGATTGGGAACTTCATACACCATTAAATTGTTTCGCGGGAGCCTGCAGGTTTCCTCACGATGTCAGCTTGAGAGGCCATATATCAAACCACTGGGTTATCACGGCTTTTAATAAGCTACATGTTTCCATGTTTTTAACCCCTGACGAAAAAGAGAGGTGTTATAAGTTTGACATGTGTATCTGTGTGTGGCATCATAGCTCCCATACGGATGGACCGATTTCGGTGCGGTTTTTCTCAATTGAATTTTTCTAATTAAGGTTTTAAGCCATTTCCCTATAGAGTTGACTATGGCATTAGTATCGTTCAGTCCACTCGAACCAGCTATGACGACGCGACTAAAAAAAATACTACCCAGGCAATGTTTTTCAATTTGAAGTTCAATTTTAAATAAATTCAAGAACTATGCTTATCACTTTTATCGGGGACGTAGTTTATATTTACATTTTTAATTCTAAATAAGCAATTCCCGTTCAAGAAAACACATTATTATTGTAAAAAATCAGTCGTCGCAAATTATATAAAAAGTGAGACATGTATTAATTTAATTGAAATTGAAATTATCAAGCGAATTTTATAATATAAAAAAATAAATAATAAAATACTTAATCGGGGTAATACAGTAAGACCGACTTGCACCGCCCTTGACGAATTAACTTTGAGTTACCTTGACGAATAACATAATGTTAACATAGAGTTACTTTCTAACCGAAGTCGGTGGAAGCCTTGTGTACTGCTAGCAAATACATCCTTATGTAATAAATAAAAAATACCTGTTTACTTAAGTAGGTACAAAGAAATAAGATTTTATGTATACAGCGTGTGACATCCATACGAACGTATATTTTAAGGGCTGAAAGTATAAGCCCTAATGAACGTAAATTGGTAAGTACGTTAAGTTTGAAAACAAAACTTTTTTTCACTCAAATTAATTCGGCACTCAATGTATCGATCGGTAACAAAGCTGACAACTGACACTTAATTTGACTCCTAGTGGCACGATGTCAAATAAATGTTTGAATTAAATACATTCCTGCTCGAGAAAATTTAAAAAAATAATAAGGAACTTTCCATTAACAAAGGTAATTGTTAGGTATATTAATTTGATAAAACAGTTTACAGCACTTAAAGCTATCGCTAGTTAAAATTTAGGTGCATATGGAAGTCACACACTAGAGAATCAATACTTGTTTTGAATAATTTCACTGAAGTTAACAGATTGTCTAGTGTAATCAATCTATGTAAATCAGACAAACTCGGTCGCGTTCACGTTTGAATACACTGTCAAACCTCACATTTAAGGGGCAGCATACGCGATGTGTGTTCTTAATGCTTGCAAAACTGTGACAACGGCACTCAGTAAGATCCACGAAAAAGCATGTAAGTATGTTGTCACCTTTCCGCGTGCATTAAATTTACGGTGGATATCTTCTACGTGGCTGATTTGGCATCTGTCACTTCCATACAGAATCTAACCTAAAAGACCAAATTTATAATCTTAACTAATATTATAAATGCGAAAGTAACTCTCTCTGTCTCTCTGTCCGTCTGTTTGTTACCTCTTCACGAGAAAACCGCTGCACCAATTTATATGAAATTTGGTAAGAAGATAGTTTGAATATTGAGGAATAACATAGGCTACTTTTTATTCGGGAAAATTGTATAGTTCCCGCAGGATAACGATAACTGAAATCTACGCGGACGAAGTCGCGGGCAACAGCTAGTAATATATATATGAGAGTGCCATCTGTCAAATCAGCCACCCACCGTACTTAGTAATTAACAAGGATCATAAAAGCAAGAGGACTGCCAGTGTCTATACGATGTCGCGTTCCTTTGAAATAATAAGCCTGCTGTAGCTAGGTCTCTGTACCATTCATTTGGTATGACATTTAGACCCCTGGCTAACACAACAGCGCCATCTAAATTAGTTTTTCTTTCAGTTCATAGATGGCGCTATTGTTTTAGCCAGAGGTCTAAGTGTCATACAAAATTAATGGTACAGAGACCTCTCTATAGTGAAACTAGCTACAGCAGGCTCATTATTTTACAGGAACGCGACATTGTATAGCCATTGGCAGTCCTCTTGGTTTTATCGTCCTTGGTAATTAATTAAACTGCCACAAAAAGTAATAGGTAACAAACTATAAAATATTCATTTTGTACGAAAGTTATGTAAAATAATTTGTGCTTCGTTTTCGAAAGTAAACAAAACAGTCTCGATACGTCACAACATTGATTACTGTTACGGAATCGTTTCACGATTGTCTTGGGTTCCGTGGAGTTTTTAAGGAAAAATAATCTTTCGATTTTAATTGGTGAATAATTTACCCCGACCGTAACTACGTAGTTAAACCGGCGTAACTAAAATTAGTAAAATTGTGACAGAAAAAAAACTATAGGCGGTGATGTTAAGTTGTTTTTATACAATTTTCCTTACACACAAGTGAAAGGTTACGTGACAACCTTCCATTGGAATAGTTAAGTTGAATATTAATTACCATAATTGTTCCACTCTGAGGGCGCCACAAAGTTCGTAACTAGCTTCGGTACTTTCACATTTTCACTATTAAATGGATGTAGCCGATTTTCGAAACACGAACATTAGTTTCGTAACTGTCAAGGAGAGTCGAGAAAGATTTTTTTACCATTTCATAACCAGAAAACGTAGGTACTTAGAACACTGGTTACGAAATAAGTTTACGAAAGTAGTGTCTAACCGAAGTACCTTACACGGGTACATGCTTTTTTTTACCATTGATCGAAAGGCCTCATCGAAAGATTACAATTAAAAAAACTCCACAGCCACTTAAATCTATTAAAAAACGTAAAAATCTATTTCTAGACGCCGAATTTTTACATCGGTTACAAATTCAAAAGTCGTAGCCGTCGCTCGCGTTGGCTGCTACAGCTGTCAATGCATAAGTTGAGGTAAATGGGGTGCCACTTGACATGCACATGGGACGCACACAGCGGTAAGTCGTGTCCTGAAAGCGCAATTATGACATTTCTGTTTTTAAAACTCGACACGAAAATTTGATCTGGTATGGGTGTATCTGTGTATCTCTTTGTGGCATCATAGTTCTCAAACGGATTCACAGATTTCGGTGCGTCGAAGAGTCAAATCGGCTGTCATTAAGAACCGAAAAGTGACATTTGAAAAATGACTACAGGAATCACGCAAGCACTGTGTGTGACAACTAATGATGTGCAAGTTGCGGAAAATTTCCAAAAAAGCTGGAAAAGTTCTCGGAAATTTCATGAAAATTTCATAGAACTATATAAGAAATTTCCATTTTCAATTTCAGGATGTTTCAAACCCCATACAAAATTGTTCCCATGTGGAAAAATTCTCAATTTTGGAAGGTTCCGACGGCACATCAGCAGTGACAACCATTCACCTCAACTTAGGTCCCGACACCTGAACTCCAACTACAGACATACTGCCTTAGGTTAGCCTCTAACCAATCAGGCAAGGCGGAGGGTGTATAAAACGAGCGCGAGTGTGGAGGCCGCCAGTCGGTGTTTCGACGCGGACGAGAAGTTGGGCGAGAGCTCGTCGGCATGGACGGCGTGGGGGCCGCCGAGAGTGTGGAACTGGAATATGTCGCTAACCTGAAAAATTAAGAATTTAAAGTTAGTTCGGGCACATGTAGCACGGCGTGCCATTTTGTCGCTTGTCGCGCAGAGGGTCGAGCACGACTTTACGAATGCTGCGTAACGTTACGGTTATCGTATCGAGATCGAGAAACCTCATACTAAATTTTAGTTCCAAATACGGTCACGGGCAGGCGCTGTTCCAAACGTCATACAAACTCGACAACGTTTACTATTCGATTTTACGTTACGCAGCATTCGTAAAGTCGTGCTCGACCCTCTGAGCGACAAGCGACAAAATGGCACGCGTGCCAAGTAGCCCCCCTGATGAAATCGTAGAGCGAGATGTTTATTCTGGAAGAGGTCGCTTTTAATTTCATTGCCAATATGAAGCGCGCTAAAAGCTCTCAACATAGTAGATTGAGGTTAACTGTCACTGCCAGTGGTCAAGAAGTCACTCAGTGATCTCGTTTACGAGTGGGTGAGGGCATTCGTATTTGATATTCAGCGGGGGGTAGGACCTAGTGCGAGGTCCTTCCGGATCGCTACCACCATCTTACTCGCTAA
Organism: Clepsis dumicolana; assembly: GCA_963691665.1. NCBI lineage: Eukaryota > Metazoa > Arthropoda > Insecta > Lepidoptera > Tortricidae > Clepsis > Clepsis dumicolana. The sequence goes on along the minus strand of OY829532.1, from coordinate 6,538,766 downwards.
TCCTGCCGCTAAGCAGCAGCGCTTGCACTGTTGTGTTCCAGTGTGGAGAGTAACACAGCCGGTGTAATTACGGGCACAAGAGGCAAATCATCTTAGCTCTCTATAGGTTGGCAACGCATCTGCAAACCCTCTGGGGCTGCGGGTGTCTATGGGCAGTGGTGATCACTTACCATCAGGTGACCCAGTTGCTGGTTTGCCTTCCTCGTAGTATAAAAAAACCGGACAAGTGCGTGTCGGACTCGCGCACGAGGCAGGGTTCCGCATAAAGATTTCCCTGCTTTTCCCCAGTGTTTTAAGTTGTCCAGTAGTGCCCTGTTCCTAAGCAAAATCTACGCAGTGTGGGGTCATCTTATATTGGTCTGTGAAATCTACAGACAGACATATAAAATTTAAGATTTTGAGAATTTTCTGAGTGGCTGTGCTATAAGAGCTACCTTCATACCAAATTTCAAGCTACTAAGACAACTGGAAGTACCCTTTAGGGTTTAGGGGTACGGCAATTTGTATGGAAACAGCCTTTTTATGACTATCTTTTGATTGCGTTGATTTAGAAGGTTGGTTTTTTCACAGCTTCAAGGACCGCAGGCTTGAATATATTTGATATTAATTTCAGCCTGCTACCTCCTACGCGTTCCAGGAAAAAGGGTCTCGATAGACAGACGGACAACAAAGTGATCTTATAAGGGTTCCGTTTTTTCTTTATTAACCGGGATTATTTCTCCCATTTCGTAGCTAGCTTCCAAATCTGGCTATGAGATGGGATTTAAGAATTCCCGTATCGTAGCCAGCTTCGAATCGGGACTATTTCTCACATTTCGTAGCTAGCTTCCAAATCTGGCTATGAGATGGGATTTAAGAATTCCTGTATCGTAGCCAGCTTCGAATCGGGACCATTTCTCCCATTTCGTAGCTAGCTTCCAAATCTGGCTATGAGATGGGATTTCAGAATTCCCGTTTTATAGCCTTCTCCAATCGGGATATTATACCGCCGAGTATTTGAAAAGGGCTAAACTCAACCTTCAATCTCATAATGCTTTTTTTTCTAATAATAATGTAATCCAGTGACATGAAAAAATTGGCCGGACGATAAATAAATAATAAACGGGATCATTTCTCCCGTCTCGTAGCCAGCTTCCAAACCTGGCTACGAGACGGGATTAAAATAAAACAGGCAGGCCCCCACCTCGTTCCAGCCGTATCTGTTCTTGGCCTGCACGATGGCCTCGTAGACGGCGCCGGGCTGCAGCGCGCGCAGCTCGTGCGCCACGCGGTGCGTCAGCGCGCCCGCCGGCGCCGGCGCCGCCAGCACCACGTCGTGCCAGCGCCCCGGCTGCTGGAACGACTCGTTGATCTGCCGGCGGGGAGAGAGCTTGGGGGACGAGTACTGCACAGGAGTTGCGAGTCAATACTCTCTTTTAATGTAAAGCCTTGCGTCTATTTATAATGTACGTGGGAGAGTGTGTGTCAAACTATAAGGGGACGAAGCTTACAAGGAAAGGAAAGCTAGCCAACGCCCCAGCTGCTGGACTTGTTCATCTGCCGGAGGGGGGCTGCTGGTTAACGAGGGTAGGGCACGAAGCTTAGACAAAAGAAAAACAGAATTTTTACATTATTCTGTTCATTTTTGCAGTCTGTTTGATTGTGTGCGTGCTTTTGGGATTTCTGTGGGAGTTTAGAGGAATATGAAAAGTTTTGACACGAGCGCGTAGACGTGTGCTGTGCGTGTGTACCTCGTCCCCCTTGAAAAGTGGCAGAAAAAATGTAGTGCAAAGATAATACCACCATCATCAAACTATGACTTAGTTTTAGACCATCACCATCTAGTAAATGACATTGGACCATTTTTATTTAACTTGTGCTGTCAAGCGTTACTTAAGTTATGTTTAAATCACGTCTTAATGGTCAGTTTTGTGACGAAATGTATGTCTGACATTGACCCTCAGTTTTCTGACGACTAACCTAACCATAGTTCATTAATTAATGATTCACTGAAAATGCCCTTGTCAACATTAACCAACGCCCGTCACCATCAACCTATGACCATCATCACCACTTCACCACAGCTGTCGATACAGCAGCACCAGCTCGTCCGACACCCGCACACATCACCCCGCTCACCGCGAGCTGTCGGTACAGCAGCCGCAGCTCGTCGAGCGGCGGGTAGCTGTCCACGGCGAACGCCAGCGTGTACTGCCGCGGGCTGCGCGCCAGCGGCGGCGACGTGAACCGCGCGGGCCCCGGCCGCCCCGACACCTCCACGTGCTGGCGCGCGCGGCCCAAGCTGTTGTCCGCCACGCAACTGGAACGCGAGAGCACCTGTTGCTATAGTGTTTTTTAATACAGTTGCTCTAAAAGTGCCACTTTTGTGGCCATGTGTCATGCGGAAAGTTAGATTTTTTGCACTAGTGCTTTTTATTTTTCCATAGCAGTGGAGGAAGGCGGCGGAGTCGGCCCCGGCGGGTGGTGATAGGGCCTCGCGCGCCGGCTCACCGCCTTTGCTTTCATTGTAATTTCGCAAACGTATTAAAAACCGTCGTTTGGTACATGTGCGGAAGGGTCATTTTCACTCGTCGCGAGTCTTGATACTCGCCTACGGCTCGCCGAACACCTCCGGACTCGTTCAAAATGACATACCTTCCGCACTTATATCAAAAAGTACTATTTTAATGCAAGTGCGGAATGTACTGTCATTATCAAAATGGTACTTCCGTACGTGTAGGTAGGTAAAAATTACATAAAGTCAAAGGCGTTAAGCCCCATCGTCACCCGCCGGCGCCTGCGTTGAGGCCAGCCACCGGCACCTTAAAAATCCCTCTTAAAAGGCCCGATCCCCCCACCCTCCTCTATCTCTTTTCCTCCTTACAGGCCGGCAACGGATTAGTGACTCTTGTAGTTCTGGTTCTCGTGGGTGACGGTGCTCGCCTACCATCAAGTTACCAGCTTGATGGTTTCCCTCCCTCTTTCAATAAAAAAAAAACTTTTTGAGCAACTGTAAGTATCTGTAAGTATGTTTTGTATTGTGTGTGTGGCCAACAGACCTGTAGTTCCCGAAGTCCTCGGGCTGCACGTTGGCTATTAACAGCGTGTGGTTGTTGCCGCGCGCCGCCATCGTGACGCGCTCGGACGCGCTCAGAGGGAACGAGTTTTGGTACCAGGATACCTGTGAAAAAAAAAAGTATTTTATTATACGTTAGACATTTACGCTTAATTTTCTGTATTAATTTTAAGCACATAGTTTATTATACATAATTTTTCATGCCACAGTTGGCTAAACATGTGAACCTACCTCCTTATGTAACATTGTCACCTGTATATACCTATCGTGTTTAAGCTTTAAGTAAATAAAGTGTTCTCTTTTAGAGTAGTAGCTTCCGCCTTCAGCTTCGCTCCCGTACAAAATTCAACCCCCTTTTCAGAATTTTCAGAATTTTCCAAAAATCCTACCTTAGTCGATGCCTACACTGTACGTGTTCAAAATAACCCGTAAAAATACAGGGTTGGGGTTGGGTTTACATATTATATATTTATATGTAAATCCAACCCAATGTATGATATATTTTATTTCATACAGTGATTCAAATACTGTAAATGGACTCTTTATAATGGACCGTTTAACCCCCTTTCGGCTTTACGGGTATTTTCGCAACATCCTGTACTTATAAGGTAGGTATCTATATGTGCAAAATTTCAAGTCGCTAGGTCCAGCGGTTTGGGCTCACTCAATGCAGTTTACGATTATATATAAACAGAAAGTAGATATGTTATTAACGCGTAAGAGACAAAGATTCATAAAATACCCGATCACTCTTCTGACTAGACATGTGCGTCGATGGCAAAATTGTCAGCGGCGGCGTCCGATGGTTTTTAGACCGGCGGCGGCGGCGTGATCGGCGTGAAATCGGCGTGGCATAGATTTTTTCAGGTGTACAGTTAATCATAAAGATTTTTCCAATAGGTCATAATTACAGTCACACAAAATTTCAACACGATATTAACACTATAATAAAAATTCAATTATTAATTACACCAATAAAATCATAACATAAAATTCAGAAAAAAACACTAACAACAAACGCTGTATGGCTAGAGCACTCTGCTGAACCAAATACGACCACGAGCGGCGGTTGCAGCCAACAGCTCAACTTCCACACAAAAAGGATTTGGCGTCCACCTCCCAGGGGGTTGCCGTCGACCGCAAACACAGATACAGCGCCCTCCCAAAGAACCAACGTCAGTCTATCAGGCCTCTTACCGTCACTACGGCTTAACCCCGGAGGCTTTCAAATGCACGGCACACTAACAGCCACCATTATTCTGTGGATAAAGCCGTGGAACAAGTGGTGCCTCGAGAACGACCCAGCACACCTTTGACAACTGAGGCCTTGGTAGCGATCCTCTTCCACTATTATCCCATATAAGCAACTGTGCAGAGATAGGCAACACTTACCACCCAAACAGCAAACATCCAATCTTATCGCAACGGCTACGTGGTGATGGAGAGACTGCATAGAGTCGATGTCAAGCATTGTGCCAAGCTGGTGGGATCGTAGAGCCTCGCACTTGGCACAACCCACTGATCAGTCGCATCGCAAGCACGTTTCCCAAATCGTGAGGATCCCCAATAAAATCGGCAAAGAAACCCTGTTGCTACCAAAAGATCCGCCACACCATACGCAACCAACGCCAGCCAAAAACGCAACCAGGCCGACATTGAGAACATGCCGCACACCTAGACCGCCATACCGAACCGGGAGAACCCCTTCCGGAAAAAAATGGTGCACCAAGCAAGTTCAATTCGGACTTTTCCAAGAGCTTTAGGTATCCCCGAAACCAAAGACCGAAAGCCCTCCAAAGGCTCCCTGTTCAGTGCCCCTCATGTTCACATTTCCCCGAGTTAATCTCAGGCCGTATCTCTTTTAAAGCAGACACAAACTTTCCCTATTCGACCAAAACAAAGTACCTACCTAATATCCGGCCCATCGCCTATTGTGGCATCATCCAGATGCTACACATTAAATGGTGAGTACGAATCTGTGAAGGTCTTGTGCGTCGCGACGATGCTGATCTTACACCTGCGAAAATACCCTTTCTAAAGGGATATCGCGAAGGGAGTTAATCTAATAGGTACCTCTTTCAAGACGACATCCCTTTCAACAGTTTCAACACAGTTGAATGCATTTTTGATGTCAACCTTAACAACAATGGCTCCAGTAGCCCCGCCAGCCAAAGCAAAGGACCGCGTGGCATGTATAGCCGCCGCACACGCACTAGTCACGTGATGATGCCTCGTGCCATACACTGCAGGTATCCCCCCATCGTATCCCGCACTGCTCGACAGAACAATTTTGCCGTTTAGAAATAGAAAATACGGAAGGATGGATATAATTATAACTGTGGTATTGAAATTTGGCGAATAATTAACAAAGAAGTTGGTACTAGCTTAAAATTAATAAAATACTCGTCACGCCGATTTTACGCCGATCAAGTCCATCTTCGGCGGCGGCGGCGCGGCGGCGCGGCGCACATGTCTACTTCTGACAGTTCACTTTGAACAACTCTACGAATGTGATGTCACGACCCGCTATGCGACCGGGACTATTTTCAAACGCAATTTACTGGGAACGTAACTACGCATTTCCCCTCAGTAGGTAAATACTTAAATAGCATCGTAAGTGCCAATATATGATTCAGCATGCCAATATATGTATTCATTATTTATAATATTTCCTGTTTCGCAACTGGTTGCGAAATAGGTCCAGGGCATATTTAATCAGCTTTTGGTCGCTTCGCAGGTGTAAAGTATATTATACATTTTCTGTTTCTCAACTGGTTACGAAATATCTTTATTATTCATAAACTATTTTAACTAAAATGCCGTTAAAGCTCGTTTGTCCTTTTTTTGTCACATTGACATTTTCGTTAGTAAGAAGAAGACAAAACATTTTTAACCAATGGAGGCATGAGTGACGCTTATGAATAATGGCACAAAACTTTAGCATTGCTTTGAGATATGTATTTGTATAATACTACGACAGTAAAGAGTAGAAATTAAATGAGGGCGCCACTTTCTTCGTGTCTGTCAGATTATTGACGTAAAATTCTTGAATATGGCAACAATTTTGTATGAAAAATATTAGTTCCTTTTTTATCCGTGCTCTACTCTTTATTCTCGTACTATACCTTTGCACCTGAAAGCCTTACCTCTGCAGGTGGATCAGCTAGCACTGTGCAGAGCAGTTCTGCTCTGAAGCCCTCTCCCGTGTGAACCCACGACCGCTCAACGGTTATCTCAGGAGGATCTGGAATGTCGTGATAATACAAGTTTATTACAGGTTTATTTTGTAAATCAAGACCGCAAAACTACCTATATCGGGATAGAAGGAAAGAGTGTATGTACCGAAAAGAAGGGCTAATAAGGGGCCGTCCATTAATCACGTGATCTTTTTAAAGCTTTTTTGGAACCCCCCCCTCCCCCCTTCCAACATCAAGTCATCAAGTTTTAGTATCTACAAAAAATCTTAATTTTTTTAGGATAAGTATTTTAGAATATTATATTAAATACAGGTATAAAGTATAATCTTATTTTATTCTGAAATTAAGGAACACGATAAGAATGTCTAGACAAAGGTTGCAGGTTGTTTTTGATTGGCATAAAAATAATGAAAAAATAAATACTCATGATATCTTACTACACCCCCTCCCCCCTTGTGACATTTCGTGATTTTTGTCAAACCCCTCCCCCCCCCCTCTCAAGCCTCACGTGATTAATGGACGGCCCCTAATGAGAACCTCATTACGTGTTCCAGCTCCAGACCGCTTTCCGCGCGCGACGTCAGGGGATCGATTTTTGAATCTCACTTGGTGACTAAATTCTCACCCATGATATTGATATCACTATTTTAAAAAAACTTTATTTTTGAATGTCATACCCATGATACCCGTCTACTAACATGCAGCTAATTTGCGTTTCTGTCATAGACAAGCGAGTCAACATAGTGAATTGAGGTTAGCTGTCACTGCCAGTGGTCAAGAAGTCACTCAGTGATCTCGTTTACGAGTGGGTGGAGCACAGGTGGAGGCATTTGTATTTGATATCATAGGCATGAGAATTTTAGTCACCGGTGAGATTCAAAAATACTAACAGTTTAGAAATCACTGAATTTAGTCACCGGGTGAGATTCAAAAATCAATCACCTGGTTTTAAAAATAAAATACTTTGTTCAACAGTTAACTGTTAAAACACCACCTAAAAAATTAGAGCTGTCAATCGAGATGTCAAAATTCCTACGCGAAATGTTACATGCTCGATTCCCATACTAATCAATGAACTCTTTCCTCCTAACCCGATAACTATAGTTCTTTGGAAATAACGGTTAAATTGGTATCTGATTACATTTAATTCGAAGAAAAAGCTTATATCAACAGCTTGTGCCATGCCCGACCAGGGTCCATATGAAACCAAATGTATCTACTTAGTTAGTAAGACCTGTACAATACTATGGTTGCACAATTGCGACTAAACTAAACTAAACTATACAGTATATTAATTTTAACTGGTGGTAATTAGTTATTCTAAGCTGGCGTGACTCTGTGAGCTGGTTTAAAAAAAAACCTTTAGTTCTTTTTAATAAATTTCCAAAAAACGAATCGACAAAAAAGTTCTATATAAATAATGAATTAAAACCTGAACCTGATTACGAAATTTAACGAAGATCAAGTAATTTCTTTAAAGCTTTTTCTAAAAAAACCAATCTCCAAAAAACTACATAATTAGCGAAACCGCTCACAAAATTTCACGAGAACGGGTCGAGAAATGTGACCGGTAGAGGAGAACAGCCGGACAGAAATGCCGTCCAAGCAGAACCAGAGCTTCGCTGTCTTCGCTCGCTCGGTCAAATACTCACAGAGCACCTGCAGCTGGAACTCCGTGACGATGGCGGGCCCGACCCCGTTGTCCACGGTGCACGCGTACCGGCCGGAGTGCCGGCGCTCCAGCCGCGCCAGCTGCAGCTGCGGGCCCTCGCCCAGCCGCGCGCTCGCGTTCTGCGGCACACAGCACGGCTGTGAGAGGAGAGATACAACTAGAGTCTGGCTGTCGAAAGTTGACCCTAGTAGACATTTAGACGGCAACATTACGACAAATGTCATAATTGAGAAACGCTGCCAAACGATCTTGGTCGTGATCCGGCGTGACATCTGGTTACCTGATTCCTGATTGTTACTGAACCAGTGGTCTGCGATTTTGGCCTCATCTTCATTTATCATCAGGTGAGATAGGGATCAATGGCTGGTCAGTTTTTTTTTTTATCAGTTTCTTTTGAGTCATCTTTTACTATTAAAGTTTGCTTGATTTTTTGTCGTGGTTAAGGTAAAAGATAGCGAACTATAAAGGTAATATATGAAACCATAACGCCTATACATCGGCGCGCGAAAATATGACACTACAACACGCACAACTACGACGCACATACTTGCACATCGAAAATCGCAGCTCGCCAATGAGCGACGGCACGCGTCGGCTGCGCTCGGCATTTTTTTGCAATTGTTTGTCACCGATTTAATTGTCATCGTCCTATGATATATTTTTATATTTAATTAAAGAGAAACTAACACCTTAAGCCAATGTCGATACAGCTACTGAATACTCTTGTAGCTGAGGTCCAAGACGCCGACGTATTTGCTGACAGCTGGCAGTCGCTACTTGTAAAAATCGACAAGTTTTTATGTACCTTTTAATACTGTTTGTCACATTTGTGTATTTTTAGTCATTTTAGCATTTTTTATTCTTTCTGTTCTTTGTCCGTTAAAATAATAAGTGTGTTGGTCTCTGACTGTAAGCTTGTTATTATAAATTGAATGAATAAATAAATAAATAGATAAATAAATAAATGTCAAAGTCAAAGCCAGTCAAAGTCACTATGAAAGTCAGAGTCAACTGTTAAAACGCTTCTAATTACCAGTTTGTGCCAGGTAACACTGGGTACGGGGTTCCCGGCGGCGCGGCACTCGAGCACGGCGGCGCCGCCGCGCCGTGCCGCCGCGTGCCGCGACTCCGGCGCGGGACGCACGCTCGGCGGCACCAGCACTTCGACCGTGTGCACCTGATCCCTGGCCACACGGTCTGATATTTGACAGACGTAGTCGCCTGCGTCCTGTAAACGGAAATGATTTATTTTTAGATTTTTGCCAGTAAATAGGTACTTCTTAGACAACCGGTTACGAACAAAAACTAAGCAAAAATATGGCACCGTCTGTAGTCAGTTTGCTATTGATTATTTTGATCCAATATAATCCTTAAGCTGTTACAATAATGTGCAATTTTGCCTGCAATAAATAAATCTTAAAAAGCTTTACTTTATTTTGTCACATTGTGCGTCATAATTATTCGTTTATGTACTATTGGGCAGATTTCTATTATCGCGTGTTATTTAGATTCTGCCTCCATCCGAAATTATTGTAAACATTTCGATCGGATTCGGTTGCGGTTTCAAATTTATTTATTAATTTCCGATAACCGATAGTTGCGGTTACAGTTATGGAGCTCTGTATCTGATATCCGATATCCGAAATAAAGATCTATCCAAGGTCAAATCCGACATAAAAGTTTCGGGTAGAGACGAATTTAAAAACGACCCGCGCTTCTGTCAGTCTAGCCGACATCACACTGACTGCGTTGGTTGCATTGTTTTCAATTGTTAAAAAAGTATATAATTATTATACCTATATAGCTGAAACCAGCCTATAATCCGAAATGTTTTCATATCCGTAACCGTAATCAGATCCAAAATGTCATATCCAAACTATCGTTGACCCCTTTTTTTCACCATACAAATGTCAGCTTACAATGACAATTCCATCTACATTTCATTGCTAATATGAAGCTCGCTAAAACAAATGTTATTCAAGTCAGCAATTGACACCGAATTGTCAATGTAATCTGACATTTGGAAAGTTGGTGAAATTGAATAAATGTTTATTCTTATGCCTGGTTTTATTAGGTACACTCAATAGAAAAGTTCCCCTTTAACTTTCTTCCGAGTCGATGATTCAACCTTTGCCTAAGCTCGTAAACTGAAAAATGATTTCTTTAGAACGCTTACCTATCGGAAATGAGATCAAGATTACATTTTTGATTAAAACCAACCGTTTGGGTTATTCCATTTTGGTTCCAAATGGTTTTTAAAAGGGTCTATTATCATTTATTACGTTATTAAAGCGATATGGTTCAATTTAAGTCATAAAAATCTGCACTGTAATCACTCACAGTTACAATAACTACGACACTTGCCTTTATGTCTTTATTTTCTGTATCTACAATTAAGTGCTGATTTACTTGGAAATGTCGAAAAATCCCCAATTTTTTTATTTTAAAGTACCAAGTTAGTGTGTTGTATTATGTAACATTGTAATTATTTCATTTCCAATATTTTCTGTGACATTTTATTTTATTATTTGAGTTCCTGATTATTTTTATATTTAGGTACCGTGATCTTGAAATTATTGTTTTGGTATTTAGATTATTGGCATATTTTTCTGTTATTGGCCTGACATATATAAAAAAATCAGCATCTTGCTTTTGACAAGTTTACTAGGAATTTATTAGAATTTTAAATCATTGTTATGCCTTTCTTTTAGTCGCATATTTTTTTTGCATACCAGTTGATTCCTTTTTACAAAATGTCTCAACAACCTTTTTGTTCCTCATTTTAAGCAAAATAAAAATATTCGTATTTGTATTTGAAACGGCTAAACCGATTTTGATCAAACTTCGCTGAAAACTAATAGGGTTAAAATTATCTTTCGATAAAAAAAAACACACTAGAATCGGTAAATCCGTTTAAGAGCTCCGATGCCACAGATAAGCACAACAATATACAGATACAGTATACATACGTCAAACTTATAGTACCCCCAGTTTTGCGTCATGGTTGAAGAATAATTTACTGAATTTTAAAATACCGTGGAAATTATTATGAATGATAGCCATGTATGAATCAAATCCAAGATTGATTTGCCAAGTTGCAGAATTCGTGAATTGGAAAGAAGTTGGTGAATGGTCAAGGGTCAAAGACACGGAAATGGACAAAAAGCAACTCCAGTTGGTAACCAGTTACGATCCCGGAAAATAAGAAATGAAAAAACACGTGAGCATCACACAGCGTAAACAACTCACTAACCGATCAATCAAAATAAAAATGTTATTCAGTACGTGGCAACTAAAATTTATTGTCGATCCCCAATGAACTATTCCTCTCCACCACTCAAAGGTTGGCTGGTAGATATCCCTTAAAGGAATAAGACCGCCTTTGTACCCGAATTTGATTATTGTAACTAGTGTTTTTATCCTGTTTTTTGTACAATAAAGTGTTTACTTACTTCAAACTAAAAGCTCTTTTATTATATATTTTTGCGTCTGTCGTAAAGACCATGATTGCCAAGAAGAATGCGCCGCAAGAAACTTGACGCATACCTAGTTTTTTTTTATCTAAAAACAAGTAACAGTACCTAACTACTAAAACAGAAAATTTAACATTATTTAATTAGAAAAGTTTTCCAATAAGTACTTACTTAATATTGTATAATAACGTTAACGTCATGAACCTAGCCAAGTCATAAATAAAGTCAATAAAACAAGAACAGCGGCAAATTATCGACGGAAACATAATAAAAAGACGATTTCGACCGCGAAAAGATGGCGGACGAAAATTGCGCGGGAAGCCGTACCTCAGTGTTGCCACACATAAAAAATAACGAGCTACCACCACAAAGGTTTTTATGTGGCGATTATCATATTTTCCCCCGTCAATTACCGTTTAGGAGGTTGTTTTGCATTTTTTTGGGTTTAATTTTTTGTTGTGTATATTTTGGGGAGACTTTTCTGATTGAGGTTTGGATTGTCGATGTCTAATGCGAAAGGAGTGAGTTAATTAAGTTATTGATCAGTTTTTATGCTTCTCCGTTTGAAACTGCACACGTTAGCAACAGCAGAGCTGTTCAAATACAAATTCAAATAAAAAAAAATCAGTAAGTTTCCAGGCAGTTAAATGCTCTTGTACACATCGTTTTTTGAGTCTACCAGCCAATGATTCCCAAGAAGATTTCGGCGCAAGATGAACAAATGAATTACAATATACTGGGAGTACAAATACTTTATTTACATAATAAAAGCAATTTACAATGACATTAAATCTAAGCTAAAACTTAAAACTAAATTAACTAAATAAGGCCCCCGTGGCATGGTGCCCAAAAGGCTGGCAGCGTTGCCTCGCTGAATAGCGATGCTGATTCTTTGAGAGAGAAAACTGCCAGCCCTTTTTGGTCACGAGTTGCATCAACTAAGCGCTTTTGCAACTCTGAAATAAGCAAAACTCACTAAATAGTCAGAAAATAAAGTTGCGCGAGCGTTGTCCATCTGTGAAGGATGTAGGACCATCAGTTATTAATACATAATCTTACATAATCTCACCCTGACTTGTTTTTCCGCACCCAGCCGTGACAATATTAGCAAGCTGTCATCTACCTTCATTCGCGAAATTTAACAGCCAAATATTCACACGAATTGGCCCTCCATATGTATGAGTCTCGGATCATTTACCTGTAGCACTCGCAGTTGATGGTGCATTTGAATACCCCTTTGAGGGGGTAATTTCAGGCCGGACGCTTGCTAGTGTGGGAGGGGAGAGAAAAATGGCGTCTTGGGAGGTGAGGCGTTTGTTTTTGTTAAGACAAAGAGTTTACTTACGTGAGTGATAATGAAGAACTTGTGCGACTTTACTAAGATATGGGATTTCGGTTTATCATGGGTTTGTCTTTAATCCTCCTTTTTCAGGAATAACAACTGATGCTTTCGAATTTTTTTTAAGTGATAAAATCGACAGGACGCTGGCTCAATCAAACGGCATAGCAATAAAAAAAGCTGCGCGACATGTCCAACATTAATGAAAAAAAAAAACGTACAGTGGAATATAGAACCTCCTCCTTTTTTGAAGTTGGTTAAAAAGTAGAAAACGAATGAAAGATGAACTCACAACATTGTTGCCATATCAAAAACCGGCCGAGATGGTTCATATTCCGAGCCACCATCACTAATATGGAAAGAGAAGGATACTGTCGGCTTTATGTGGATTACGTACACTACGTACAGTCCGTTCGATATAGGTATGACAGGCAGGCGGACAGTGCCATCTATTGTCATGTAGCATTGAACAGTGGTTACAAACGTGGTAGCGTTGAACGCGCGTTGAACAGTGGTTACGAACCTGGGGCCCAACGTCAGTTATCTGCAGGTTGTATCCGTCGACGAGTCGGAACCGCTCGTCGCGAGTCACCATCAGGCTGGCTGCCGTCAGCACCGCGGGGCCCCGCCGCCAGAGGAGCACCAGGGAACCTGGGGGTGGATTTAGGTTAATTTTTAACTGATTTTGATGTCAATCATTTATTTTTGAAAATTGATGATTTTACTGATTTTGTGTGACGGTGTTTTATCTAAGTATATTAGGTTTTTGTAGATTCCGTATACAATTTGTTTTGGCTTCACTTCAATATGAAGTTTTTTTTGTTCTAGATTAGGGAGTCAATTATTCAAATTAAGATGTCAAGCGGTCGGACCCTTACCTTATCGTAATTACGTTACCCTTTTCAACAGTTACGAAAACAGAATATAGTTACGAAACCTGAACTTACCCAAGTTTTGCACCTGGCACGGCAGTAGAAGCGTGTCGCCGACGACTGTTCTGAACGAGTGACCGCGGGAGAGGAAGCGGGGTCCATCGTCTGCAACGGAAACAGTTACCAAACTTAGTTACGAAGAAGTTTGGTTACGAAAAGGGAAATCAATTCTTGTTTTGAAACTACACTAACACATATGATATTTCCTTATATGTTTGACAGCTGCGGAGCAACAGATGTCAATAATATGACTTGAAATTAGGAAAATTTGGTATCGAAATGAAATTTATTAACAAAAACAAGCTACGCTGATGACATGTTTTTATTGTTATAAGTAGTTCTACGCTACGTATCTAGAAATGCTGCTAATTTTCCTTACAAAATTGTTGCAAGTTAATAAATACAGTCAGCAGCAGAAACCGAAGCGGTCACAATGATCTGCACAAGCTCTTATGTCTATAACAATAGAGCCGTGCTTAGCTGAGCAACCGAAGCGGTCACAATGATCTGCACAAGCTCTTATGTCTATAACAATAGAGCCGTGCTTAGCTGAGCAACCGAAGCGGTCACAATGATCTGCACAAGCTCTTATGTCTGTAACAATAGAGCCGTGCTTAGATCATTGCGAACGCGTCGGTTGCTCAGCTTTTTTTGCCGCTGACTGATCGTCAAGGAGTTTTATTATTTATATTAATAAATTGACATCATTAATATAAACATCATGAATAAATACCCTTTGGAACATTTTTAAATAGGAACGGTGTTACAGCTTTCGTTTGCTTCTAATTAACGAACTGAATTTGCCTTGAAATGCCGTGTAGAAGTAGAAGCAATAATTTCTGTTCACTAAGAGCCACCCTGTATAAATTCAAATCAGAACCTCCTTATCTGTCGTCGGCTAAGCAGACAACCGGAAGCAATAAATATGGCCGCCGCCGGAAGCCGAGCGCCGCCATTTTGTTTAGCTTATTTAACACTTGGCGGAATAATTGTGTTCGGTGAGTTTCTGAATACCGATTCGGGATTTGGGATGATGTTTAGGAATGGAGATAGATTTATAAACTAGATTAAAATATCAAAGTATGTATTATGCTACGATGTCTTGTTGGTTAAATCAGCAACTCTCTTTAAAATGTCAAAACGATCGGTTGAAGTTTCCATAGAGTTAGAGAACTATGACGTCATAATTTTCAGCGATCAAACTGGCTCCTTTTATTTTAATGAATACTTTTATTTACATAATGAAAGCAATTTACGATGTCATTAAATCCAAGCTAAAACTAAATTAAATCTAAATAAGGCCCCCGTAGCATGGTGCCCAAAAGGCTGGCAGCGTTGCCTCGCTGAATAGCGATGCTGATTCTTTGAGAGAGAAAACTGCCAGCCCTTTAGTCACAAGTTGCATCTACCAAGCGTTTTAATTGCAACACTGAAATAAGCTTAGTTTTTCTTAATTTAAAAATTGCCATAATTGCAGTAACAAGTGAGGCATCGGTTTTTCATGAATATTTTCGGAGGTTTGATCATGTGATTTTGAAAAATGATTTTATTTCGATATCAATCATCAACCGAATTCTACGCGGACGAAGTCGCGGCCAACAGCTTGTCTTTAATGAAAAGAAAACCCTCCCGCAACGAATTTCTAATCTCTATAAATAGGTACAATAATCAATATATTTTACAGCGGCTCAACATAAAACCTAAGTAATCTCTCAAATCAATCGTCCAATGACGTCACACGCCGCCATCTTGCCCGGACACGACCGGAAGTGGCGCCATATTGGCCGGTGTTGCCAACTTGCCAGCCCGGAAAACTGCTATATTGGTATTACGCAGTTTCGTTATTAGCGTGTTTCCGGTGGTTTGAGACTTGATTGCTTTGTTCTAAATCTAAATGGGTATATTTAAGAGTTGGGTATTCTCGCTAAAGACCGGAATTCGGTAGGTATATAGATTGGAGAAAATTTCATGGTAGACTTTGGAAGGTAGCGTTAAAAGAGGTAGTGATTCCTCAACAGAACGGCAGGTAGGGTGAAACGTCACTAGCGATTTAAAAAAAAAAAATCTTAAGTAACAAAAAGTGAAACTGCCTTCAAAAAACCAACAAAAAACATGAAACACTATTTAAAAAAAAAGGCCAAGTGCGAGTCGGACTCGCACACGAAGGGTTCCGTACCATTATTTATGAAAAAATGAAAATTAAACTTGACAGAAAAAAAACAGAGCACAGCGCCATCTAGTGGCAAGTATCGGTGGTACTGGAGTTATTTTATTTTGTCTAGGAGTCAAGCTCAATGAGACAGTTCCCTAGTTACACTACTCGTCCACAGATGTCATTGCATTGTCTAAAAAACATGTCTGCTGTATGGGAGCCCCACTTAAATATTAATTTTATTCTGTTTTTTAACCGACTTCAAAAACAGGAGGAGGTTCTACGTTCCACTGTATGTATTTTTTTGGTATTTGTTGTTATAGCGGCAACAGAAATACATCATCTGTGAAAATTTCAAATGTCTAACTTACACGGTTCATGAGATATACAGCCTGGTGACAGGCAGACAGACAGACAGACAGACGGACAGCGGAGTCTTAGTAATAGGGTCCCGTTTTTACCCTCTGGGTACGAAACCCTAAAAAAGCACAAATATGAAGTCGGTACGGTGCGAGCGGCATTCTTTGAATGAAGCACCGACTTCATATTTGAGTGAAGTGCATATTGCAGTGAAGTGACAGATGCCAAATCGGGCACATAGAAAATCTTCCAGTAAGTAGGTACTCACTTCTGGTGTTCTGCGCGCGCGCCGCGATGAGCAGCGCGGCGAGAATGAGATAGCTGCCCTCCATGCTCAGCCACGGCGCGCCGCCCGTTGCCTCATCTGTGGACAACAAAACATATCATTTTTATTAACCGACTTCAAAAAAAGGAGGAGGTTCTTTTAACAAAAAAGTAAAACCGCCTTCAAATAAAACCTTAGAAAAAAAAACGTAAAATCCTCTAAAATAATGATAAATAAATAAAATGCGTTTATTTCGGACAACAGAAACGAAAGCCTAAAGTTTTATGGCCTAGCACTAAGCAGCAGAAATATGAAGTCGGTGCTTCATTCAAAGAATATTCCGCTCGCACCGCACCGACTTCATATATCTGCTGCTTAGTGCTAGGCCATAAAACTTTAGGCTTTCGTTTCTGTTGTCCGAAATAAACGCATTTTATTTTATTTTATTTATTTATCATTATTTTAGAGGATTATTTTACGTTTTTTTTCTAAGGTTTTTTTTGAAGGCGGTTTTTCTATACTAGCTGTTGCCCGCCACTTCGCCCGCGTAGATTTCGGCTATCGCTATCCCGCGGGAACTATATAATTTTCCCGAATAAAAAGTGCCTATGTTATTCCTCAATATTCAACCTATCTTCTTACTAAATTTTATCTAGATCTGTGGTGCGGTTTTCCCATGAAGAGGTAACAAACAGACAGACAGAGAGACAGAGTTACTTTCGCATTTATAATATTAGTTAGGATTAGAATTATTTTTCTTGTCTACCTTTTTGTTAATTCCTTATATGTTTTGTCATTTCAAATGTAACGTAATTTTCGATAAAAGTAAACGAATTTTATCCAATCTAATCAAATCATAATCTAATCATAATAGAATCAAGTTGACAACTTATGGGGGGAGTCCTTTATTTAAAACTATGTTTTTTTTTTTTTTTTTTATACGACGAGGAAGGCAAACGAGCAAGTGGGTCACCTGATGGTAAGTGATCACCACTGCCCATAGACACCCACAACCCCGAAGGGCCCGCAGATGCGTTGCCAACCTAGAGAGCTAAGATGAAATGTCTCTTGTGCCCGTAATTACACCGGCTGTCTTACTCTCCACACCGGAACACAACAGTGCAAG
The DNA here is from genome assembly GCA_963691665.1 of Clepsis dumicolana. Lineage (NCBI taxonomy): Eukaryota > Metazoa > Arthropoda > Insecta > Lepidoptera > Tortricidae > Clepsis > Clepsis dumicolana. Next base: position 6,521,195 of record OY829532.1, on the reverse strand, counting down.
CACTGCTGCTTAGCGGCAGGATTAGCGAGTAAGATGGTGGTAGCGATCCGGACGGACCTTGCACAAGATGTAATTTTCAATAAGAAATAAACGAATCCATTCTAATCAAATCATAATAATAACCACTTTTAACGTGAAACTACCGTGCGACTCAATCATAGTGAAATAATAACGGATCACTCACGTATGTCAGTCGAGTTTAGCCCGACATGTCAGCAGACATGCGAGCAGAGCCGCGGCGCGTAGTGTGGGTCGTGAGCTCCCAGAGGAAGGACTACGAATTAGTCCGAAACATGTCGGGCTAAACTCGACTTGTATGTATGTATGTACACGTGAGTGATCTGTTTTATTTTACTATCATAATATAAACCATTCTACAAATCAACATAGCTACCTAATAAGTAATTACTTAATTATCGCCCTAAGTTAACAATCTACTATAATACTGCTAAATTTCAATCACCATACAATTTGTACGGGCTCTCTTCAATCTAAACACCATGCAGTCAGTAATCAAGTTAAGTCTGCAAACAATCATTCCCCTGTGAATTGAGGTCAGAAGAGAAAAGCTCAACTAAAATTATCCACTATTGGAATAAGAACTCTATTGCAAGAGTGTTAAAGTTTAAATTACTGTGTTGGTTTTTGGCGGTTAAGCCACTTTGATTGTGACGTTCAACTGTGGATGCAATCGAATAATGTGTGGAAGGATAGCTAAGTTGACTGGGGGAGCGAGACAGCTATACTTTTAGAGCGAGGTCGGCATATATTTTAACTTCAGCTTTAGTTATCAAAGTACTTTGAGTTTTATCATGTTTTTTTTATTGATTTAAATGTCACAGACACACGTTCTATACACAGATACACACATCAAACTAACACCCCACATTTTGAGTTTTTCGGATTTATGTGCGGAATCACATTTGTAATTTATCATGAGCTTTTCGGTGAAGGAAAACACCGTAAGGAAACCTGCAGTCTCCTGTGAAGCAATTCAATGGTGTGTGTGAAGTTCCCAATCCGCACTGGGCTTGCGTGGGAACTATAGCCCAAGCCCTTTCATTGTGAGAGGAGGCCTGTGTAATAAACGTAGTACAAAATAAGTGGTTATTTTAGTTTCATACATTTAAACTGAATGATCCATGCAAATATTGTGTTTACTTGATACATTCATACTTATATCAAAGCATTCCAATACAAACTGATCCCAGACAAAGTTCCATACTACAAATACCAGCCCCAGACAGTCCTAGAAAACAGCGACTATAAGGTATACTGGGACCGGACCATCATGACAGATAAAACAATTCATTACAATAGACCAGATATCACAATTTTAAATAAAAGAGACAAGTTAGTATTGTTAATTGACATCGCAGTCTGCAACACACACAATTTACAAAGCACTCACACTGAAAAAATTGCTAAATACACTGACCTCTCCATAGAAATTAAAACACAATGGCAGGTCCGCACCGTAAAAACAATCCCTATCATACTCTCTACTACAGGCGTCATACCTAAACACTCCACACAAGCCTACGGACACTCAACATCCATCCATCCACTTACACGCTATTACAAAAAGCAGTCATCCTCAACACATGCCGCATAGTTCGCAAGTTTTTATCCATGGATTAATCTATCATTATCATCATTATATTATATAAGCACTTAGTTAAAAGCACTTGGCTTAGGCCCGTGCAATATTTTACCTCTTAGGAGAGAAATAAGTATGTAAAAATAATAAATAATAATAATAATAACGATCACGATCCCCCATGACGTGAACCTCGTGAAGGCCGAGAAGGACAAAGTCAGCAAGTACCTTGACTTGGCTCACGAGGTTACCGCCATGTGGCCTGTTGATTCGACGATCACTGTCCCGATAGTCGTTTCGGCGAACGGTCTAATAGCGAAGAGCCTTGACCATCACCTTAAAAGGCTCTCGCTAGGTGGTTGGGTCAAGGGCCAGATACAGAAGGCGGTACTCCTGGAAACGGCTCGGATAGTCAGGAGGTTCCTCTCTCTGTCGCCCTGACTGCCGGTAGCTTAGCACCCTAGGTTAGGTTTTTATAATGTTTTTATATTTTGTATTAATATTGTTTTATTACTTTTTATATGAATATTGTGAAAACCTAGCCTAAGATTGTAATAAATATACGGGAATAAAAAGAATAATAATAAAAATAAAATAAATATCATGGGACAAATTGACACCAATTGACCTAGTCCCAAACTAGGCAAAGCCTGTACTATGGGTACGAGACAACGGATAAACATACTTATATAGATAAATACATGCTTATATACATATTAAACATCCAAGACCCGAGAACAAATATTCGTATTCATCATACAAACATCTGCCTCGACCGGGATTCGAACCCGGGACCTCAAGCTTCATAGTCAGGGTCTCTGACCACTAGGCTATTCGGTCGGTAATAATAATTTATTTATTGCCCCAAAGAACGAACAAAACAAAAAAACATGCTCAAGAAACATACATTTGGAAAAAAAACAATGTCATATCTTAAAGAAAAAAAAGAAAGAAGAAGGAACATATTCATATATATAAATAACAGTAAAACAACACGAGAACAACACGATACAAGTTGTGGCAATGGGCTCAAGACTCAGCATGACGCTGCCAGCTGGGGGGCTTGCAGCGCTGATTTTCAGCCTGCGCCTGTCCCACAGCGTACAATTGCATTTTTAGGCGTGAGGTTACAACAATTATATTATAATTTAAACTATGAAATGATAAAAAAATCAAATAAATTAAATTGAACGATATTAAAAATGAAATGAAATTAAATGATCCGGCTTCCATTCCTAATGAGTGGTAGGGCATCAGTGCGAAAATCTTATCCGGTATTTGTGTTTCTGGGTATAGGGCTATCTCGATTAAACTAGCTTTCGATTAAAATAAAACGCATTGAAATCGGTCCATTCGTTTGGGAGCTATGATGCCACAGACACACGGATACACGAATACACAGAAACACTGAGGGTCGAGCACGACTTTAGTAAAGTCGAATAGTAAACGTTGTCGAGTTTGTATGACGTTTGGAACAGCGCCCGCCCGTGAGCGTATTCGGAACTAAAATTTAGTATGAGGTTTCTCGATCTCGATACGATAACCGTAACGTTACGCAGCTTTCGTAAAGTCGTGCTCGACCCTCAGGTCAAACTTATAACACCCCTCTTTTCGTCGGGGTCTTTGCGGCTGAAAACCAGCGATTTGGCTTATTGTCGCAGGTTATGCTAAGCTGCAATCTTTTTGACGTCGGGCAACAACATTTTGTAATAAAAAAAACCCTTTCCTATTTTTACTTTGTACCGTTGTCGTTATACGGTACAGCCAACCAAGTTTATTGGACTAACCTTCCAATTCCCCCAAAAACCGCCCTTTCACACAACACATCAATTTCGTTTTACGCGACACCACTAGCGAGCCTAACAATCCCCTTATTACTGCATTATTCGTAGGGTGCCCAATGGAGGAAAAAATAGATTTCACGGACTAAATCGAGGGTAGTTTAATAGAATCGTTAATTGGAAAGAAATACTTGAGACTTTCCGCTGGAATGGACTTTGCGGTTTAGCTGGTTTAAAGGGCTTTGAAAGAAAACTTCTCATGCTCATAAAGTTTCTTTTAGCAGTGTAACTATGCTTGTGCCCCGCGGCTTTGATCCCGTGAAATATTTCAAAATGGGCTAGTTCCCTATCCCGTGGGAATGTAGAAAAATCCCTTCTTAGTGCACCTCTAGGCTACTCAAGGTATATATTTGCCAAATTTCAAGTCTCTAGGTCCAGTGGTTTAGGCTGTGCGTTGTCTGTCAGTCAGTCAGTCATCAGTCAGTCACGGTATAGATGTGGGCTTTTATTAAGTAAGTAAACACTTTATCGTACAAAAAAAAAACCGAATAAAAACACAATTTACAAACAAACAGATCCGACTACAAAGGCGGGCTTATCCCTTAAAGGGATCTCTGCCAGCTAACCTTTGAGTGGTGAAGAGGAATAGTTTACTAAGGACAGACAATAAGTCCAATCTTCAATCTTCGTCTAAGATCAAAGCAGGAAGGCAATACTATAGAATGCTAGTTATTTTATTAAGTTTGTTAAATACTTGACAAATGTTATTCGTGTGTTAGAACTATAGTACCTATCTAAACATTGTTTGTGAATATTTCTGTTGCTCAAAATTAGGTCAGAAACAATAATAACTGAATCACGTTTTTTTTATACGATAAGGAAGGCAAACGAGCATGTGGGTCACCTGATGGTAAACGGTCACCACTGCCCATAGAAACTCGCAACCCCGGGGGGGTTAGCAGATGCGTTGCCAACCTAGAGAGCTAAGATGAAATGCCTCTTGTGCCCGTAATTACACCGGCTGTCTTACTCTCCACACCGGAACACAACAGTGCAAGCAGTGCTGCTTGATTTTCATTAACAAAATAAAAGTTTTAGGTGCCTAAAACTTTATTATTTCAAACCTTCATCAATATCCACAATCCACAGCAGTATTATTTTTACTACACATCTACATATAGCTGTTTAGTTAAAATCCCACTTCACTTAAACTGCGGGGTTATAATATTTTGATTCGACAGATGTCAAAAGATTTGAACAAATGTTGGATCAATCAGGTCTCAAACGCAGGGGTCGTAAGTTTCAAATACCTACGAAACCATAGACATAAATTATTAAGTAGGTATATAGCGCACTAGCTTATGCCTCGCGGCTTTGCCCCCGTGAAATATTTCAAAATGGTCTAGTTCCCTATCCCGTGGGAATTTCGGAAAAATCCCTTCTTAGTGGACCTCTAGGATACTCAAGGTACATGTTTGCCAAATTTCAAGCCTCTAGGTCCAGTGGTTTAGGCTGTGCGTTGTCTGTCAGTCAGTCAGTCAGTCAGTCGAGATGATGTTGATGATGAACTTGTAAAAATAGTTTCAATAAATCTACGCCTTTAAATCACGTAACATTGTCAACACCTCTTCATGTCAAAACTACCCTAATCATCGTTCTGGTTAACATACGGACATGAATGTAAAATTGAAAACTACCCTCACGCATCAATCATTTAAACAGGATAGGATAGGGGCGTTGCGTTATTATTTATTTACGAGGGGATGACTGTGGGGGAAAACTATTTCGCGATAAAAATTCCTTCAGGGCATCAAAGAATTAGCTGGTTGATCGATGTTGTATTCTTCAATAGATATAGAAAGCTGGCCAAATAAAACACAAGCAATGGTTTTAATTAAAATACAAAATCGTAACTATTCTAACTAATATTATAAATGTGAAAGTAACTCTGTAATTCTGTCTCTCTGTCTGTCTGTTTGTTACCTATTCACGGGAAAACCGCGGCACCAATCTAGATGAAATTTGGTAAGAAGATAGTTTGAATATTGAGGAATAACATAGGCTACTTTTTATTTGGGAAAATTATGTAGTTCCCGCAGGATAGCGATCACTGAAATCTACGCGGACGAAGTCACTTGCAACAGCTAAAGTACTAAATATCTATAAATATAAAACATCCAAGACCCGAGAAACATACGTATTCATCATACAGACATCTGCCCCGATGGGGATCGAACCGGGGACCTCAAGCTTCATAATCAGGGTCTCTAACGACTAGGCTATTCGGTCGTCATCATCATCATCACCCGCCTTTTTTACGTCCTACTGCTGGGCACAGGCCTCCTCTCAGAATGAGAGGGCTTGGGCTATAGTTCCCACGCGGGCTCAGTGCGGATTAGGAACTTCACACATACCATAGAAGTATGGAGATTTCCTCACGATGTTTGTCTTTGCAAATAAAGTTGCACGATATTGGTTGTATGATGTAAACCGATTTCATAAGTATTCCTTTTGAACCCACTTCAACTCCCCTATGATGGTCCTGTTGGTGTTCGAAACATGTAGGGGGCCAAGTCAGCCGGAATAAAAATCTAGAGGGTCGTGTATTGGATTAGGAAGATTGCATTTATCAAGCTAAATTGGTTTTGGTTGTGCTGACTGGTGCCTGCAGATTTTCATCATTTTATGCAATAAAGAGTTTGAGTTTGAGTTTGAGTTTTTGTGAGTTTAAAAGTTAGCATATTTCAGTCCCCTATTTTACCAAATGTCAGTTTTCATTGACAATTCGGTGTCAATTGCTGACTTTAAGAGCTTTTGTTTTAGCGCGCTTCATACATAATATTGACAAAAAATGTAGTTCGAATTGTCATAACTGACAATTGTAAAGATAACATGAAACTACCGTGAGACTCAATCATAATGAAATAAAAACGGATCACGTGATATACGTGAGTGATCCGTTTTTATTTCATTATAATTGTAATGATGGTGAAATAGGGAACAGGGATGTAAAAATCATTGTGCACTGACATTGTTTTTAACCTACTTCAAAAAAGAAAGAGGTTCTACGTTCCACTGCATGTATTTTTTTGTGTATGTTCACCTATTTCTCCGTCAATTGTGGACCGAATTTCAAAATTATTTTTTGTTTGAAAGGGTATACTTCCGAGGTGGTCCCACTGTCACCAAGTCAGGATCTGACGATGGGATCCCAGGGAAATCGAGAGCACCCTCAAATTTTATAGGCACGCGTATCGCGTATTACGTGTGTCATATATTTTTTCTAAAGCTGTAATTTAACCAATCATTTTAAAGTGTTAATTAAAAGCTTGTAGTTCACAATGTTTTTTTATACGACAAGTAAGGCAAACGAGCAAGTGGGTCACCTGATGGTAAGTGATCAGTGATCATCACTGCCCATAGACACCCGCAACCCCGGAGGGTTTGCAGATGCGTTGCCAACCTAGAGAGCTAAGATGAAATGCCTCTTGTGCCCGTAATTACACCGGCTGTCTTACTCTCCACATCGGAACACAACAGTGCAAGCACTGCTGCTTAGCGGCAGGATTAGCGAGTAAGATGGTAAGTAAGTAAAGTGAGTAAGTAAGTAAATGATTTATTGTTCTAAAAATACAGAAATAAATACAAGTTGCAAACAGTCGGTTGTAGCGATCCAGACGGACCTCACACAAGTTCCTACGTGTTACATGAGTGTTAATTTTTTTTTCACACCACCTGCTCGACAATGACTAATTAAATATCATGCAAACTTCATTCAAGGCAAGTCAATATTACCCCTTGGCTTTAGCCGGGCAGTAATATTCTACTGAATTTCATTATAACCCGCCGGGCAATAATGAGATTTGTACTTCTAATAGTTCTTATTGTTAAAGTTCAATTTCGTTTAAGATCGAACTTCTTTGAAAAGCGAGTTGGCCACGGCCAAATAAAATAGAAGCAAGACGCCGCTGCCGCACTACCACTACGCGGTCTTCGACCATCCAAGTACGCAGTAAATAAAATTGCAAAGACTAATTTTATTGAAATGTCGAGTGATGGAAGTGATTTGACGTCGGAGTCCATTAAATTAGATGCCTTAGGCATTGTTCGTAATATCGTAATCTACTCCCAGAGGAGTCAAAAGAGAAAAAACGGATGGTACAATATACAATGAAGTCAAATGTAAGTATTTACGGCGCAAAATGTGGAATTTTGAATGAATTTTAAATATCTATTGTGAATGAAGCAGTGAGTAGAGTACCTATTACCTGCTTTATTGAATGTATTTCTTGTAGCTATTGCAGCTAAGTACATATATATGATAATAAATAAACTCGACTTATATATGTGAGTGATCTGTTTTATTTCACTATATGATTGAGTCTCACGGTAGTTTCACGTTAAAAGCGGCAAATCTTCACGGAGAGCCCTTTCTTTTTATAGTCTCTCAGTAGGTGAGAAAAGTAGAGTATACTCCTCAGGGATAAATATGTTTTGTCGTGGGCGCGATTAAATCCTTCGCTGCACTCAGGACTCAATCTTAATTCCCTCGCTTCGCTCAGGAATTAACTCATAACACCCGCGCTACGCTCGGGGTTTAAATTTGCAGTCCTTCGTTACGCTCAGTATTAATTATCGCCCCGTGACATAAAACAGTGCTTTATACCCTTTATATCTGTGTATCTGACAGTTTTAAATGATTCGCGGTTAACTGCATTAGACATAATGATAACGGGAATATCGGGAGCTCATCAAACCTATAAGGTAATCGCGGTCAATATCCCGTTTTCATTATGTCTGTGGCATCGTAGCTCTCTCAAACGGATGGTTCAATTTTGATGCGGGTTTTTTTAATCGAAATCTAGTTTTTTTTAAAGCTGTAATTGATATCATTTAAAACGTTAACTAAAAGCTTGTAGTTCACAATGTAAGCTACAAACGCTAAACAGACTCACTAACAGATTAATGAGCGTCAGGAATGCGCCCCGAGGACTGGTCCCACTATTTAGTTGCCGTATTAGTTCAGACGTCAAATTATTCGGTTCTACAGCCCTTTGGGGGGTGATGGTTGAATTAGTGGGGGAGCGTTTCCATTGTTCAACGGGACGTTTTTAGGGTTCTACACCTTAAAAGGACAAACGGAACCCTTATAGGATCACTTTGTGGTCCGTCTGTCTGTCAAGACCTTTTTTCTCTGGAACGCGTGGAGGTAGCATGCTGAAATTAATATCAAATACTCAAGCCTGTAGTTTCTTGAAGCTGTTAAAAAATCAAATTTCTAAATCAACGCAATCAAAAGATACAGTCATTAAAAAGGTTTGTTTCAATATAAATTGCCGTACTGTGAAAACCTAAAGGGTACTTCCAGTTGTCCTAGAAACTTGAAATTTGGTGTGAAAGTAGCTCTTCCCAGACGAATGTAAAATGACCCCACACTGCGTACATTTTGTTTAGGAACTATGCCTCTGCTAATTCTGGACAACTTAAAACACTGGGGAAAAGCAGGGAAAATTTTGTACCTACGTACGTAACCTTTGTGCGCGACTCCGACTCGCACTTGTCCGGTCTTTTCTTTTGAAGTACGGAACCCTAATAACCTAATCAACTTTATTAAAGTTGAAAAACCCCCGACGTTATCATTTCAATTTTCAATATCTTAAAAACGGTTTAACCGATTTTTATGAAACTTAGCTATAGGATCCACTGATTTTTATACGATAAGTATTTTAAATTCTTAAACTAATTATCATTTATTTAATGACTAGCTTATGCCCCGCGGCTTTGCCCCCGTGAAATGTTTCAGAATGGGCTAGTTCCCTATCCCGTGGGAATTTCGAAAAATACCTTCTAAGTGCACCTCTAGGATACTCAAGGTATATGTTTGCCAAATTTGAAGTCTCTAGGTCCAGTGGTTTAGGCTGTGCGTTGTCTGTCAGTCAGTCAGTCACGGTACTGTTTTATAGGTATAGATAATTAATATCGAACGAACCATTACAATGAGCGTTTTACGTTTTGTTATCTGTCAAAAGCTACTTAAACACGCTCCACTCCAAGGTCAAATTACTTTCCCCACTAGTGGATAAAATGCGTTTTTACCCGCTTGTATTAAAGGATAAAAGACGGCTTTCCGAGGTAGTATGTATGTATGTAAATCCTTTATTGCACATAATATTACAAAACAATAACAATAAATATACCAGAACAAAAATGTAGCACAAAGGCGAGCTTAGCCCTAAAAAGGGATCTCTTCCAGCTAACCTGGTAACTGAGGAAAACTTGGCAAACAATTGGTAGTTAGGGGAAAATATATTTCTCACCGGATTCTCGTCCGTGTAACAATGGGACTGCGCCCTCAACAAATGATTCCGCCGTTGCTTATTGTTTTAGCTTTAAGCGACTTGTCATGGGGGTGTTCAAAGGGTGCTCTAGTTAGTATGAAAACAAGGGTGTTTGAACTTTGAACTTCATTTGTGATTTCGATTTCAATCGCATAAGTAGGTAGTTTATCAAGCAGTGATAGCAATTTTCATAACTTTTTAAACTTTTTAACCCCCGACGGAAAAGAGGGGTTTTATAAGTTTGTCGTGTGTATCTGTTGGTGCCATCATAGCTCCCAAACCAATGGACAGATTTCCATGCAGTTTTTTTAATCGAAAGCTAGTTTAATCGAGATGGTTCTTAGCTACGTTTCGTTAAAATCGATTAGCCCGTTTTAGAAATCTAGAACTTTGAAATGACAATGTCGGGGGTTTTTCAACTTTTCAAAGTTGCTTACGTTTGGTTATTTACATGTAAAGTATAATTGGCTATAAGCAATACTGCTAGAATTCGCGTTCCCACGGGAAAATTAAAAACCGGATTATCCCAATAAATAAGCATTGTCCACCATTTTTAAACAGCTCGGGATTAAGATGACAAATCCTAAAAAATGGGGCAATAAAACTGGGGTGATATGCAAATTTGTTTGGGGCGTGCCTTGATTCTCTGACCTGATTGCATAGAGCAGGGACAACAGGAGATGTCAACAACACAACAACAACAACAACAACAACAACAACAAACAACACCAACAACAACGTACAGTCAAGGAGTTTAATTTCCAACCCACCTAAGGTTTAATATCGTATAGCAAACTGTCACCATAAGAGCTAGATAGAATACGACGTTGCTTTGACATGTCGCGTTTGCGTTGACATTTTCGAAAAACTCAGAGGTGCGAGCCGGGATTTGAACCCACGACACTCTGCTTGAGAGGCCATAGCTCAAACCACTAGGCCATCACGGCTTCAATACATTACATTACAATTGTAAATTACATTTGTAATTTATCATGAGCTTTTCGGTGAAGGAAAACATCGTGAAGAAACCTGCACACACCTGCGAAGCAATTCAATGATGTGTGTGAAGTTCCCAATCCGCACTGGGCTGGGCCGCGTGGGCTTCTGAGAGGAGGCCTGTGCCCAGAAGTGGGACGTAAAAAAGACTGGTGATGATGATGATGATGATACATACTCTGTTATAACATTGTCTGAGGCTGCTCCCGTCTTTATTAAATCCTCTAAGCGTCATTGTAAATTGGGTATTTAACATGTTAATTGTTGGGGTGCAGGGTAGTTTTAATTATGGACTACTAAATAATAAATAATTGGAGATGAATTAGGAATTGTGATGAGGTAATATTGTGGAGGTGTTTTGTTAGAATTTAAATTTTTAATAAAAAAAATTACTGCAATTTTTGCTGACTGTATTTTGTATTTAGTTATCTGGGAACAAGGACCATAAAACCAAGAGGACTGTCAGTGTCTATACGATGTCGCGTTCCTTTGAAATAATAAGCTTGCTGTAGCTAGTTTTACTACGGAGGGGTCTCTGTACCATTCATTTGGTATGACATTTAGACCTCTGGCTAACACAGTAGCGCCATCTGAATTCGTTTTTTCTTTCAGTTTATAGATGGTGCTATTGTGTTAGGCAGAGGTCTAACTGTCATACAAAATAATGGTACAGAGACCTCTCTATACTGAAACTAGCTACAGCAGGCTAAGTAATACCTTATTGTACAAAAAACAGGATAAAAACACAAGTTACAACAATCAAATTCGAGTACAAAGGCGGACTTATCCCTTTAAGGGATCTCTACCAGCCAACCTTTGAGTGGTGGGGAGGAATAGTAAACTGGGGACTGGGGGGGTAAATAGGTACCTAATATAAAAATAAAATTTGAAGTTCGATTGTAAGAGCCACTGGTCCAGGGGGGGGGGGGGGGGCAGCAATCAATTTCTACCAATCGTAGGTCAATAGCTATGTCTCTCATTGGTGAAGAATGACAGATAGACCTCACTCCCTCATTAGTAGCGCGGGGCAAGCCGCCGGAAGCTACTAGTCTTCTATTTATATAAATAAATAAAATAATATAATATATCTATAAAACAGTACCGTGGCTGACTGACTGACTGACAGACAACGCACAGCCTAAACAGACCTAGAGACTTGAAATTTGGCAAACATATACCTTGAGTATCTTAGAGGTGCACCAAGTAGGGATTTTTCGAAATTCCCACGGGATAGGCAACTAGGCCATTTTGAAATATTTCACGGGGGCAAAGCCGCGGGGCATAAGCTAGTTTAATATAAATTTAGCCGGATGGAACAGGTGTACAGGACGACTATTAATTGTCAAATGTTCGGGACATACGGGGCTTGGGTTGAGACGTGCGCGCTGCGTTTTTAACCCCCACCGAAAGAGGTGTTATAAGTTTGACCTGTGTATCTGTCTGTGGGATCATAGCTCCCAAACGGATGGATTTCGATGCGGTTTTTTTTAAATTTCCATACAAATTGCCGAAATCCGAAAACCTAAAGGGTACTTCCAGTTGTCCTAGAAACTTGAAATTTGGTGTGAAGGTAGCTCTTATAACCACTTAGAAAAAATGCAAAATCTAAAATTTTTGTGTCTGTCTGTAGATTTCGCAGACCAATATAAGTTGACCCCACACTGCGTACATTTTGCTTATTAGCAGGGCTCTGCTAACACTGGACTTTTTAAACCACTGAGGAAAAGCGTTAAAATCTTTCTACGGAACCCTCGTTCGCGAGGCCGACTCGCATTTGGCCGGGTTTTTTTTTATAGTGATGTTGAATATAAACGCACAAGTTGAGTCGATGCAATTTCAAAGCGCATCGTCAGAAATGTCAACATTATCAACAAAAAAATTCTCACCGACTCCGACTTCCAGTCGAGTTTTCTGTTATAATATCGTAAAAAAAATTGCGATTCCAGTGATGAGGATTTATTTTCATGAGCTGTTTTTTTGCATGTTGCGCTTTCCTCGCTACAGTGAGGTGAAAAGTTTTGTGTTACACACGGGTGCAACACAAAGCACTCGCTACGCTCAGTCCTTTCGCTTGCTCGTGTTTCAATTCCACACTCGCGGGTAAAATACAACTTTGCACCCTCGTATAACAAATAACTATTTTACGTATTTTGCCTGGAACATGCACTTTCAAAGCAAATCAGAAACTATTAACACGTAGAGTCTCCCCTTGAGGCTGACATGGTCACATGCGATGTGGGATATAATTGAAACAAGTAGTTGCTTGAACGACGTTTATTCGAATCCCCCATATAGAGCATTACAGGTGGTATATAGGGAATCATACAGAGAGTACACAAAGAGTATTAAATGTAGATATACAAGTAGGTATATTATTACAATACATACTTATTCTAACTTGTGCCAAAATAGGCTCGGAATGCATGCATGCCTTATTGGTCGAGAGGTATCGTGTGTGTATTGTAATAATATTAACTAGGTTAATGTTTATCTATCTACTCATTTAGTATTAACATGCCAAATTTATGTCATGGCAGATAGATTAAAAAGTATTGAGGAAGAGTTAAAATCAATACGCACCAAACTAATAAAAAAAGGAAAGGAACGTTATAAAATCATAGATAACGAGTTGCGAGCAGCAAATTCCCTAAAAGAAGAATTAGGAAATATTTTTAAAGAAATAAATCTTGCAGAATTTAAAGGTTCAGACCTAGAAAGTGTCAACTTACTATGCGAAAATACTAGAAAACTTTACGAAGACATTTGTGTATTATGTAATAGGGTAGAGACTAACGATAACATTGTCACCATGGAGTCCTTTTCTCTAAAAACAGCTGTCTCCTTATTGCCAATTATGAATGGTTCGGAAGTGACCACAAAACAATTAATCGACGGCATAGAGATGTACGCATCCATGTTAGATGCCACAAACAAGTCCCTGCTCGTAACATTTGTGCTAAAACACGCCTTTCTGAAATAGCAAAGTTACGACTTTCAGAATCGTACGACTCCGTAAATAACTTAGTAAAAGACATGCGAGACCATCTACTTACAAAAAAATCACTCGCGCTTCACACACCAGGTGTACCAAAGCCTCAATAAAATATAAGATTAAAAAAAAAAGCAAAGCAGAGTGCAGTTGAGTCCGTTATTTACGCACTGACACCTTGTGCACCGTTCTTTGCACTTGCAAGACGTTAGCTTCTTGCAGCTGAAGCTAGCATCAGGAAGTATTTTCCACACAAGGATGTACGATGGTCCGTTATTTTTCTTTTGCCAATCCCAGGTGTAAGGCTCTAGCAGTTGTTTTTGATAACCCCCAGAAAAATTCTGCCCCTAAATTTCCCCCTTTTAAAACTTTCCCCTCTAGATTTAGGGGTAAAATCCCTATGTTGTCACCACTGAGTACCCGCCTATACATCTCTCCCGTGTGTTTCCGGAATCCTCAATTCTAGCGTACATTGTGGCTACGTGATTTACAGCTCGTGTACTGTGAATTATATATGAGGATGCAAGTTTTTCGCGCGAGTTCCCTCGCGGTTAGCGGGTTTAGTTGGCATCGTTGATATGTACATTTATTTATTTATTCAAACACACTTACGTACATCTATCATTACAGGCTTCCTAATGCGACAGAGAAGTCACAAAATAAACAGTTTATTTTACTCAATATCTGTTTTTGTAACAAATAACAAATAATGCTAGCCTTGTGAATTCGCTCAGAACACAGAAAAACATCAGGATTATACCCTTTGGAACATTTAATAATAAATAAATATCATGGAACAATTGACACCAATTGACCTAGTCCCAAACTAGACAAAGCCTGTACTGTGGGTACTAGACAACGGATAAACATACTTATATAGATAAGTACATACTTAAATACATATTAATAATTGAAGACCCGAGAACAAACATTCGTATTCATCATACAAACATCTACTCCGACCGGGGATCGAACCCGGGACCTCAAGCTTCGTAGTCAGGGTCTCTAACCACTAGGCTATCCGGTCGTCAATTTGAAGTGTAATTTCGGATATCCGTGAATATTTGACCTGGAGACGCTATACATCTCCTGGTCAATTAAACGGTGTTAGTAATGTGTGTGAGAGTGTGAGAGAGTAGGTAAGATGTAAGTGTTAGCGAGATGACGGATGTTCGAATGAAAGTAGGGTTTTGTTTAAAGATGGCGTTTTGGTAGGATTTTTACACAGACCAGAGACGAGAGCTTTCGCTCATTGTAATGGAAGGAATAAATTAATAAATACATCGATGGATACTAAATTGGTGCCTAATTTCATAATTTAGTCCCACAGTAATGTGTTCAGGTTTTGCTGTTCTATTAATTTTTTTACACTTGTTTCTAAAATACTTTATTTTCTAATGATACAGTTGTGATGTTGGGTACGCGGGGCGCACTGCACATTAAGAATCCCGGACTGGTTAAGACCGGGGTTCGTTTTAAACTAGCTAGCTCAGGGGTCTCGGGTGAGGGGGCGAAAGGAAAGAGTGAATACCAAAATCCAACACCAATTTATACTATTAACATAGGTATCTTATGTATTATTATATAGTATGTCTAAGTATTCACAAATAGGTACGCGGCCGGCGCGGAAAGGTTTCGCAGAACCTTCAAACGGAAGTGTGTAACGGTGGGCTATGACGGGCGCGCACGGAACCCTAGCGGGAGGGAAGGATAGCTAACGCTAGTAGGTAGTAGTTAGGTTTCCCTACCGTTGGTGTTAATCAGGGATCCTTCCGAGACCGGCGGACTATACCGCCAAGGTCGACCCGTTGGATCCCGAGCTACATGCAAGAGGTTAGGTTGCCCTACGGTGGTGGTTAGTCAGGGTACCTTCCGAGACCGGCGGACTATACCGCCAAGGTCGACCAGTTGGTTCCCGATTTACATGCGAAGGGCGGTAAGGGCGGAAGGCGGGAGACAGAGGTGTCCCCTGATGAGCGCTTACGAAAGTCGGAACGGGCGGGACGAATTCCCACGAGCCGCCTGGCGTTTTCCCTTCTGAGCACTCACCACTGGGTGGACCCGTGTCGCATGCAGAGGGCAGAAAAGGAGCGGGGCGGGAGGCGGAGGCACTAGCCGACGAGCACTTGAGAGAGTAGGAACGGGCGGTACGAATTTCCACGAGCCGCCTGGCGTTCTTCCCCTCGGAGCGCTCCCCGACGAGTGTCCACCTGTACTGGCGTGCGGCCCGTTTTATACGCTGCTGCGCCTGTTGCACGGTGTCGGTGGTGGGGCGGCGGCCGCGCAGCGACGCTGCGTGCGGCCTGTGACGTCACTTCGTCACACAGTGAGTTTTCTTTGTGTACCTAATTCATCTGTGGTTATGTATTGTAAGAGCTACGTAGCTTGTTTTTAGAAAAACCGACCAAGTGCGAGTTGGACTCGCGCACCGAGAGTTCCGTTCAAAGATTTTCCCGCTTTGCCACAGTGTTTTAAGTTGCCCAGTATTAGCAGAGCCCTGCTCCTAAGCAAAATGTACGCAGTGTGGGGTCATTTTATATTGGTCTGTGACATATACAAACAGACATAAAAATTCAAGATTTTTCTGAGTGGTTGTGCTATAAGAGCTACTTACCTTCACACCAAATTTCAAGATTCTAGGATAACTGGAAGTACCCTTTAGGTTTTCACATTACGGCAATTTTTATGGAAACAACCTTTTTAATGGCTGTATCTTTTGATTGCGTTGACTTAGAAGTTTGATTTTTTCACAGCATCAAGGGACCGCAGGCTTGAGTATTTGATATTAATTTTAGCATGCTACCTCCACGCGTTCCAGAGAAAAAGGGCCTTGACAGACAGACAGACGGAGAACAAAGTGATGCGGAACCCAGTTAAGGTGCTAAACTAACACCCCGCAGGTTTCTTATAGTATCTATACATAGCCAAACGTTGGAACCGAACCCGTTCGTGAACTAATTAAGAAGTGTAATTAATGAACGTCAGTTGTAGCGACACGTGAGGCAAGTTGGCATCCCTAATACACGTATACTTTAATTATATAAAGTCTACAAGAGAGCGCCCGCGGCTCCGCCCGCGTGGAATATTATATTAACGTAAGGAATCTTTATAGCATATAGGAATGTGTGCTCTGGGTAAAAAAGTAATATTTCTAATTAGTCCGTCATATAGATTATCGAAAAAAAATATTGGACACGTACTTTTTGCTTTTTATGATATCAATAAAAATTTACATAGATAAAATTAAAAATTTCCGTAGACTGCAATGCAGGATAACGAATGGATTTCTTTATCCCTGAACGGCAACACTGGCATAAAAAATACATCGCTCGCTTTTTGCTCTAAATTCGAACTTGCGATTTTGTTTTGCTTAATACACAAAACTTACACAACCAATATCATATTTTCTCAAGTTTTTCGTGATTCTCAAGATCAAAGAGTCGAATTGCTTCAAAAATCCAGAGAAATAATGCGTTGTTTGGGAGAAACGTGTCAAAATGGTGTTGTAGAGCGCCATCTCGCTCTGTCTCGTTTCTTTTATCCCGTTCTGGTTTATATATTAGATATTTTGTTAAATTGGTATTGCAGATAATGGGGATTATTGACTAGCCGGTCAGAAACTTTTATTGAAATGTCACAACGATCTCGCAGTATGACCAAGGATAATGAAAACAAGAAAACAAATACACTTCTCAGAAAATATGTCTATATAGGGAAAGAAGGCCTTCGGAAATATTTATACAAGAAAATAAATATATCAGAAAAAATAAAAATAATCGATTTATTGATTATTTTTGTTTTATTTTTAAGAAAACATTCATAGTGTGAAAGCCTAGTTGCCTGTGGCGCTGAGGAGAGATCTTACAAATAAAAATATGACACAATGCATTGAAAAATTCGTTAGGTGCACCAATGTTAAGTATGGCTTAATTGGTGGAGCGTGGCACGGATTACCGAGGTTGCTGGTCCAAGTCCAGCTGCTTAACAAATTTTTCTTTGCGTTGTCATTGTACAATACAATACAATACAATACAAATATTCTTTATTGAAAACCACAAAATAGTACAAAGAGATTACAGAAAACAGGTATGGTAGTATTGTATGTTGAATATCAGAAAATATGTCTATAGGAAAAGAGGTCCTTCGGAAATTATTATACAAGAAAATAAATATATCAGAAAACATGTCTCCAGCATTGATGTACCAAAAATAGACGGATATGCCACCCCTTCACCGCGCGCGGACAAGCAATATAGGTGATTAGGTGATTCGATGACTTAGTCGCCAACGGCCGCCGCTCAGGTGACATCTCCTTGACTTGCCCAATTTTTTGAACTGTACAAACAACACGAAAAAGAAAAACAAAGCACAAGGAATCACATTCAATATGTAAATAAATAATATACTCATTATTTGTAAAGAAAACCATGAATTTAAAATTATAATATTATAGCCAAATAATGCAGGGCCAACAATTTATTTCCCCACCTGATAAATTCCTACCTCTAATATTATGGCCAAATAACATAGGGCCATTAATTTCCCGACCTGATAATTCCCGACCCGAGTAGAAATTCCGAAAGAAAAACTCCCGGTTAACTTTCATAGAATATTTGATTTTGATTTTGATTTTACTATAACTTTGATCGATCCTGGTAAATTGAATAAAACTATTACAGAAACTGACTATTCCATTTATTTCCACTGATTTTCCAGTTTTTAGATCTACCGATTTAGACTGTGCATTATCTGGCCAAGACGACATTGAAATATCTTTTTTGTATTTTTTCCGTTATTTTATATTTTTACCTTTGAAACAGTTACGAAACACTTGCCTTCCATTCCACTTGCCACTCTGTGAGCTTTCTCGTCTCTTATACGTTAAATATTATCAGTAGTGGCTCTGTGAGCTGTAGACCTCGTGAACTAATTTTTTTTCCAAAAAAAACAATAATTATCGAGCCTGTTTACAACATTTTACACCGTAGAGGAGAACAGCTGGACAGACATACGAAAGAATTTTTGTCCAATTTGAAACATTGACGCTTCGCTCGCTCGGTCAATAAAGAACGACCTGTTATTTTATGTTCGTGAATTAGCAGGTCATTGTTATCTTGCGACTACTTGTTATTTTGTGGACATGAATTAGCAGGTCGGTAGTCGTACATTATCCAGATGGTATATTTGTCTGTGGTATATTCCCTTAAAGGTAGTTTGACATGTCAGTGTAATGACAGCTAATGAGTGGAAGGCCGCATTTTGTCAGCGCTAAATAGGTGCGTGGCCAGTCTTTCATGTTTAAAAGTCGATGGTCTACAGGGAAAGAAGGCGATCGGAAATTTTTATACAAGAAAATAAAAATATCGGAAAATTCATCTAACAAAATCGTCGGATTGACAAAGCCCTTACTTCGAATCGTTCCCCGCAGTTATCTTAAAATTCAGGCAATTCCTAGATGGCGCCAAGGTCGTAGCCAGCGGGTCAAATGTGCTACTACCTAACTGGAACAGCCAGGGCCGGAGCCCGAGCATTTCTGGCGCCCTAGGCAAAAAACTGAAACGGCGCCCTTTTAAGACAAAAATAGGTAATAAAAAAAAACTGCTTTTAATGCATTTTTTTCCTTTAAAATAGCTCTTTAGGGTTCCGTAGCCAAAATGGCCGCTACTTAAGTAGCATACAAAAATATTTTGACAGAAAAGTGGGTAAAAATTGGGGGTATTTTCAAGTTGTAAATAAATAAAAAACTGTATTATTTTTGAATTTCGATGCCGCCGATTGCCGCCCCTCTAATACGAGCGCCCTAGGCCATCGCCTAGTTCGCCTGTATGGACGGGCCGGCCCTGGGAACACCACCAGCTGTATATCCCTATATTGTATTATATTATGTTGGTTGTGTCTACCCACCCCATCGGGTAGTGTGTCTATAGGGATGAGGAAATCCGGCGCGTGGCTCGACAGCCATATTGTTCTGTGCACGCGCACCGGACACGCTTGGCTGGTCACGGTTCAATGGACGGTTAAGGCAGGCTGTTTAGTTAACCGGCAAGATGGAGAAGTTAGATTAGGCTAGTATATAAAGAAACTGAGCTTCCTTCTGAGGTTTTCCCAGCGAATTACAGCATGGCGATCTTCGAATGGGGTATAAAAACGTTTATGCAGGGTCGGCAACGCGCGAGTGACACTTCTGGTGTTGCAAGCGTTCCTAGACGGCGGTAATTGCTTAACACCAGGCGATCCGCATGCTTGTTTTCCACCGACGTGGTATAAAAAAAAACTCTAAGGGCCGTCACATCGTCTAGCGATTTTTGGAACGTAACAAGCGTCTCAGCGTCGAGCGTGGCAACTGCACGGGATGCTGCCGGGGCGTTGATGAGACGCTGAGGGTCGAGTACGACTTTACGAATGCTGCGTAACGTTACGATTATCGTATCGAGATCGAGAAACCTCATACTAAATTTTAGTTCGAAATACGCACACGGGCGGGCGCTGTTCCAAACGTTATACAAACTCGACAACGTTTACTATTCGATTTTAAGTGACGCAGCATTCGTAAAGTCGTGCTTGACCCTCTGTGGACGAGAATCGCTGGACATACGAAAGCTTTTTTGTCCAAACTTTTTGTTCGATCAATCATCATCAGGCTACCCACTAGCTCAATTGCCTGTAATGTCTCACAATTATTATTTACTTAATCCAGCGATTTCTCCAACGTCAACGAAATTGAACACAACCAAACAAACAAAAATTGCAATTCCATTTCACAATAATTTTGTAGCCATTCACTTACAACATAAATCAAACGCTTCTAATCGAGTTAATTCGATACCAACTAAACTCACACCGTGGGAATCTACTATAAACATAATCCATACAAGCTCACACAACAAGAACTAATGACCCATGACCCTGACATGTGACTATTTATCAAATCAAACAAGTATTAAAGCGACCAGCAACTATCCCCCTCTAACGCAACGTCAAAGGTCCCATTTTCGCACAACTTTTTTCTGACAACCCTAAGATGTAAACTGGTCAAGCGCAAATCGAACTCGCGGAACGAGGGTTCACTATAATCGTGAAATGGGGATGCCTAGGGGATCAAAGAGTAACTTTTTTTAAATATCAAAACGATAGGTTTAATATGAATTTTGTATTCATGAGTTACTGAAATTTGACGTCATAATTTCCAGTAATCAAACAGCCTCATTTGCGTATGTTTTAGTTAAGTTAAAAATCTTCTAAATCGCAATTACACGTGAGGCATTGGTTTTTACTAGTAGTGTTTCTAGTGTATAAATATTTTCAAAAATTGGTATATTTTGTAGCTTTCATGCGGAAAGTCGTATTTTTCGTACTAGCGCTTTTTACTTTTCCAAGGCGCCAGCGGCACTGCCGCCTTCCTCCACCGCGAGAGCCCACCGCCTCATTGTAATTTTTTTCGCAAATAAATGTATTAATAAACGTCGTTTGGTACACGTGCGGAAGTGTCATTTTCACTCGTCCCGAGTCTCGACCCTCGCCTAGCAGCTGGGGCCTAGATATACACCTCTGGGCTCGTGCATAATGAGATGCTTTCCGCACTTATATCAAAAAGTACTATTATTTTGACATCAGTCAAATACCCAATCGTTATTTAGTCTACGGCGGACGGATAGACAAACGGACAAAGATACGGAACTCTAAAAATAGAGTAGGGTTGACCCCTTGTTAAGTATAGCCACGCGACCGGCGCGTGCGCACCGCGTGTCAATCAGTAGGGTGGCAAGGATACGGGGAATAATAGAGGGTACTATGATATGGGGGATATTTTGATGCTTTCATGCGAAAGAATTGTTAGGGGTAGGTATTATTTTTTGATTTGTGTTTGATTACAAGTCTTTTACTTTCATCATCATCATCATCATGTCAGCCGAAAGACGTCCACTGCTGAACATAGGCCTCCCCCAAGGCTCTCCACTCTGACCGGTCTTGTGCTGTCCGCATCCACCGAGGTCCCGCGATCTTTACCAGGTCGTCGCTCCATCTTGTTGGAGGCCTACCGACAGCTCGTCTCCCGGTCCGTGGACGCCATTCGAGAACATTTTGACCCCATCGGCCATCAGTTTTGCGAGCAATGTGCTCCGCCCACTGCCATTTAAGTTTCGCAATTCTTCGGGCTACGGGCTAGTCTATTACTTTGATTGGTGTTAATAATAATAACTTTAATTTCAAATCGAAACCAGCGTCCAAATCGAAATTTAAAGAACTGCTAATACAGACCCAAATAAGTAAGGGTTAGGCTCCTGGGCGGGAGTCAGTGTTGTCTTTCGTTGACTCCTATTTTTTATTTTGTAATTGATGCTGTGCCATTGTTTAATTAACACTTTTAGCTTACTTTTTTTTTTGTTGTCACCCTCTCACCCTGCACAGTTTATGAGCGCGGAGACGAAAGGGCCGGCTGAAAACCAGCGCTAAGGCCCGCGGCTCGCTGTGTGGCCTCGGCTTACGCTGAGACGGTTCCTTTTGCCACAAGTAATGCTACATAATCTGTTTAAAACTGTAATTTTAAAATGCGTCTTATATATTGTGCACTGTATTATGTTTTGTTGTGTTTTCGATTTTTTTTGTGGCATTAAACATTTCTTTCATTCTTAATTTTCAGCAAGTACCTTGACTTGGCTCACGAGGTTACCGCCATGTGGCCTGTTGATTCGACGATCACTGTCCCGATAGTCGTTTCGGCGAACGGTCTAATAGCGAAGAGCCTTGACCATCACCTTAAAAGGCTCTCGCTAGGTGGTTGGGTCAAGGGCCAGATACAGAAGGCGGTACTCCTGGAAACGGCTCGGATAGTCAGGAGGTTCCTCTCTCTGTCGCCCTGACTGCCGGTAGCTTAGGCCCCGCCTCGCTGCCGACGGCACCTTAGGTTAAGTTTTTATAATGTTTTTGTATTTTGTATTAATACTGTTTTATTACTTTTTATATGAATATTTTAAAAACCTAACTTGTTATAAGAATAAATAACTTTACAGTAATAATAACTTTAATAAAGAAAAATTGCACTTGCCCTAAAAGCTCTAAAAGATGTGAATATCTTGCAGTTCCGATAATATTAGGTATATGTATATACATAACGTGTCGAATTGATAACCTCCTTCTTGATAATCGGTAAAAAAGTTTCCTGGCCCCTATTTGACCAACTTTACAATTGTCAGTTTTATATGACAATTCGAACTACATTTCTCTGACAATATGAAGCGCGCTAAAACAAAAGCTCTTCAAGTCAGCAGGTGACACCGAATTGTCATTGAAAACTGACACTTGGCTCCGCCAATAAGAAGTGGGTCCCTTCCGGTATTTCGAGAACGTTGTAAGGTTGGTTGCTAAGTGTGCAGAGTCAGCGTAGTGAATAAAAAAAAAAATATCGTGGGACAATTGACACCAATTGACCTAGTCCCAAATTAAGCAGAGTTTGTGTTATGGGTACTAGACAACGGATAAACAAACTTATATAGATAAATACGTATTAAACATCCAAGACCCAAGAACAAACATTCGTATTAATCATACAAACATCTGCCCCGACCGGGATTCGAACCCGGGACCTCAAGCTTCATAGTCAGGGTCTCTAACCACTAGGCTATCCGGCCGTCAAAATAGGGGTAGACACGCTCTCTAGAGAGAAACAGTACTTGACTCTAACTTGTACCAATGGTTTTTTGTTCATGTGCTTCGTTTATTTGTAATAAGGTACACACACACATGACCGTTACCGTGATGATGTTACCGGTGCCTCTTCATGTTTTATGGTCACGAACAGTCCGTGTGTGTGTGTGTATGCTTATGTGCGTGTGCGCGACATGCGCGTACATCCGTGCTTGTGTGTGTGTGAAAGTCTATAAGTGTATTGTGGATTGTGGAGCAGGTAACGGAAAACCCTATCATTCGGCTAAGCCGTTCGAAACGGTAGCCCGATGAAGGGGCTACCGCATCGATACGGTAGCCCCTTCAACGGGCTACCCTAATACCCGTATAACCCGTGCATATACGGGTAGCCCTAATCATAACAAGAGGTAACCGCTTACCCGTATTTATTAGGTTTGGGTTAATCATATGCTAAGCGGTTACCTTCGGTTTAGGGTAGCCCTTTCACCGCGCTCCGCAGCGCGCCCGTGTTTACGCGAAGCGAAACTGTACATTAGTATGAAAACGGAAAGGAACTATGTACGAAGAGAACAATCAATTTATATTTTAATCTTTCCGTACTTATATAGGTAAGTATGTACTTACCTACTTAAAGTTTCTATTAATCGACTTCTAAAAAGGAGGAGGTTCTCAATTCGTCGGTTTTTTAAGTAAGATATGGGTCTTTTAACATGAAACTACCATGAGACTCAATCATAATCATAAATAAAAACGGATCACTCACGTATATAAGTCGAGCTTAGCCTGACATGTTTCGGACTAATTTGTAGTCCTTCCTCTGGGAGCGCATGACCCAGCGGCGGCGAGACGCACATTGCGTGCCGCGGCTCAGCTCGCGCGACTACTAACCCCAGAGGAAGGACTACGATTTAGTCCGAAACAAGTCGGGCTAAACTCGACTTATATACGTGAGTGATCCGTTTTTATTTCATTATAAGATATGGGTGTAATTTTCTAGTTTTCCGGGGATGTTGATTACTAAAATGACACCCATTTTCAAATCCAAGATGGCGGACAGATTTTTTTTGTTGAAAATCGATACGGGTGTCATTTTCTATGTTTTCTGGGGTGCTCATTATGAAAATGACATCCATTTTCAAATCCAAGATGGCGGACACATTTTTTTTTGTTGAAAACCGATATGGGTGTCAGTTTCTATGTTTTCAGGGATGCTGATTATGAAAATGACATCCATTTTCAAATCCAAGATGGCGGACACATTTTTTTGTTGAAAATTCATTTTCGTAATCAGCACCCCCGGAAAACTAGAAAATGACACCCATGTCGATTTTCAATAGCAAAATGTGTTCGCCATCTTGGATTTGAAAATGGATGTCATTTTCATAATCAGCATCCCTGAAATCGATTTTCAACAAAAAAAATGTGTCCGCCATCTTGGATTTGAAAATGGATACCATTTTCAGAATCCGCACCCCTGAAAACATAGAAAATGACACCCATATCGATTTTGCACAAAAAATGTGTCCGCCATCTTGGATTTGAAAACGGATGTTATTTTCCTAGTTAGCTAATAACAAATACCTAGTTCGCGCCGAAACTAACAATCCGACCACAAAATTATTAAAAATGAGTTTTAAAAGGTTTGCAGTTGACTTGAGGTCTTATTTTGTTTCAATAGTCGGCGACATACAAAGTCTTTGACAAATGCCGCCTCCTCCGTGTTAGGGTTTTTAAATAGGCGAAACAATATAAGCCTTACGCGCTGGAAGTAAGATTCAAAATAACCTGCACGCACAATCAGCGCTTCAAGCGGCTACCCAATCCTGGGGTTTCGATACGCTATGCGGTAGCCCGGGTTAACCCATTGCAAGTGGTTAATGTATTAACCGGTAAGTCGTTTAAAGGGCTACCGTAATATACGGGTTTTTAATACCCAGCGTTATAAGAAACCCGTTCAAAACCCATGGGCTACCGGGTATTAAGGTAACCGGTTCCGGTCCCTGTTGTGGAGGCGACTGAAAAACAGCGTCTGTTTGCCAACAGACCTTTTGGTCTGCGTGGCACAGGTATAAGCTGAGGCGCTTACCATTTCAATAGTTAGTAGCATAATGTTAATGTACACTAGTTTAAGCTGTATACCTACAAACTATTGAATAAATGTCTTTTATTATTATTATTATTTATTACCTATAACGTTGGTGAAATAGGGGTTTGTAATCTGTTAATAGATTTTTAACGTATTAACCCATACTTACCCAGCCTTATCCGCCTATCGTAAGATCGTCAACCGCTTTCTACCCTCACCTGAATAAATTAAAAACAATTAATTACAGCATTATAAGGGCAGTGCTCACTCCATTCATCAACGTCAGGCTATCAGATGGTCGCGTGCCGTGGACTCATGCCTTTATAACAATGCTTGAGTCTCTTAGCCGATTACGGCGAAGAGGTCGTAATTTTTAGCAGACGTCAAATGAAAGAACCAAATGAAACCAACTGCATAAATCACTAATAACCGTTAAGGAGTTGTACCTTCCCTCATCAGCTATTTTTAATCGACTTCAAAAAAAGGAGGAGGTTCTCATTTCGTCGTGTTGTTTTTTTTATGTATTATCCTCGATTACTCGAAGATGGCTGGACAGATTCTAGTTGGTCCCATTGATTCACCAAGTCAAGATCTGATGATGGGATCCCACGGAAATCGAGGGCAACCCTAAAATTTTATAGGCAGGTATCATGTGTGTCATAATATTTTGTAAACCTATTCAAATAGTTGCGTCTGGTAGTCATCATTTCATGTTCATGAGGTGATGATGGAAGCTACAACTCCTTAACGGTTAGGAGTCGGGGGATAATTCATTCAATATTAACGTAACTTAATATTGTGAAATAAAAAAATCTTTTTTAACTTATTTTCTTACCCTCTTGATTAATAAACTAACCTAACCTACACCAAAAAGGCTTAGGTAAAACTAAATGTAAACAATGTTGAAAATTTGTCTATGGTATGACATATTCGGGCAACACTGGCGCTCTAGTTTGTCTAGTACAATATGTCAGCTCTCTACTTCCTTCTTCTATCATGGTTGCTCGCCTGCCTCGCCACGTACGTAATACTAATAAAATCAGATTTCAATGTTGTTGTGTAAAAACTGTTAAAATAATTGTGGTGTGTATTTTGGACAATACAGTTCTGCAATTGATGTTTATTTATTATTTCGGAGAAACTCCCACCGGTCGACAAGCTGCCTGCGCATACGCTCTGTCTAACAAACAAACTAAGCCACGTGACAAACACAAATCACAAAAATGCTGGTATTTTTGTATCTGTGGTCCGTCTTAATTGGCTGTTTCACTGTGTCACGTGGCTTAATTTGTTTACATTTATGTATTTTGTATACATCCCTTTGTAATTCAAATACTCACAGATATTTGACCTGGAGACCCTATACATCTCCTGCTCAATTAAAACATGCCAGTAAAGTAAAGTGTTCTGGTTTTGCTGTTCTAATAATTATTTTTTACACTTGTTTCTAAAATACGGTATTTTTATTTGTTCTTAATTTTTTAATGACAGAGTGAGGTTTCTTTGTGTAATTTATCTGTGGTTACGTATTGTAAGAGCTAATATATGTAACTTGTTTTTAGAAAAAATTACTTTGTGCCAAGTTTCTTGCGGCGCATTCTTCTTGGCAATCATGGTCTTTCCGAAAGCGCTGGTTGACTCAAAAAAAAAAAGACGTGTAAAAGAGCATTCAACTGCCTATTTGTTGAGTAAAATTTTGAATTTTGAATTTTTAGTTAATTAAGTACCTACCTAAGCCTTTTTACTATAACCTAACCTATCTATATAACAAACAATAAAATTATCCTTTAATTAGCTTATGCAACTTTGCCCCCATGAAATATTTCAAAGTAGGCTACGAGGGGCGGCTGATAAGTAATCTCCTTGGTCAGAAATATATACAAAAATAATGCTGGCTGGTATGGATTTATATTCGTTTATTAATTCTATTTTCAAAATGTATTACATTCATTTGTTTATTGCATCACGTTTATTTGTCTCCTACAATTGTTTCAAACATGTCGGTAGAAAAAGTGAAAATGGATAAAATCGAGCAGCGTGCGGTGATTAAGTTTTTGACTAAAGAAGGGAATACGCCTTCGGAGATCAGACAGCGTATGTTACGTGTGTTTGGCAGTTCGTGTTCTTCCGAATGTGTTATAAAGTTTTGGTCAAAGCAGTTTAAGTTAGGTCGTGAGAGCCTGGAAGATGATCCTCGTAGCGGAAGACCAGTTTCGGCCGTCACCGATGAAAATGTAGCCAGGGTGAAAAAAATTATTTATGAGGACCGACGAGTGAAGCAGTGGGAGAGAGCTAGAGATGTGGGCGTCAGTAAAGAGCGAGTCAATGAAATAATTCATGAGCATTTGAACATGTCCAAGGTTAGTGCACGTTGGGTCATCAGAATGTTGACTGCATTTGACATGGAGAGGCGTGTCAAATGTTGCGAAGAGTTTTTGGACATTAGTCGAGGGAAAGAGGAAGAAATAATTTCTAGAATTGTAACATGTGATGAGACTTGGATTCGACAATGGGACCCGGAAGGTAAGCAAGAGTCGTTACAGTGCAAATTTAAGGATGAGAAGCCGCCTCGGAAATTCAAGGTCTGTCCATCAGCAGGTAAACTTATGGCTACAATCTTTTGGGACACAGAAGGGATTTTGCTCATAGATTATTTACCGAAGAAAACTACAATGAATGCTGATTATTACTCAAACTTACTATATCAACTAAGAGAGACAATAACAGAAAAACGGCGAGGTAAACTAAGCAAAGGAATTCTGATTTTGCACGATAACGCACCAGTGCATACCGCCCGCACAACGAAGCTAGCAATTAAAGACAATGGCTTCGAAACCATTGACCACCCCCCTTATAGTCCAGATTTAGCCACCTGTGACTATTTTCTGTTTAGACTTCTCAAGAAAGACTTCAGGGGACGAAGGTTTATGACCGATGACGAAATGAAGGCTGCGGTTACTGACTTTTTGACGACAAACCGAAAGATTTTTTTTAATGGTTTAAATTAAATATTTGAAAATTTAATAAGTGCATTTTACTAGCAGGGGAGTATATAGAAAAATAAAAAAAATTTAGCCACGACAGTCTTTTGTTTCATTGTTAGGTAGATTACTTTTCAGCCGCCCCTCGTAGTTCCCTATCCCGTGGGAATTTCGGAAAATCCCTTCTTAGTGCACCACTAGGATACTCAAGGTATATGTTTGCCAAATTTCAAGTCTCTAGGTCCAGTGGTTTAGGCTGTGCGTTGTCTGTCAGTCAGTCAGTCAGTCACGTTACTGTTTTATAGGTATACTAGCTTATGCCCCGCGGCTTTGCCCCCGTGAAATATTTCAAAATGGGCTAGTTCCCTATCCCGTGGGAATTTCGAAAAATCCCTTCTTAGTGCTCCTCTAGGATACTCAAGGTATTATGTTTGCCAAATTTCAAGTCGCTAGGTCCAGTGGTTTAGGCTGCGCGTCGTCTGTCAGTCAGTCAGTCACGGTACTGTTTTATAGGTATAGATTATCCTGATTTTAACAGAAAACAGCTTTCGATAAAATTAAACAGTTATTAAACGTTTCTCGCCGATTCAAAGGACTCCGAATAAATAATTGTTTAGATAGAACTCGGTCACCGGGCAAAACCGCATACGTACGGTTTTCAATTTAACAAACACGGCGGAGGCAGGGACTGGTGGACCAGTAGATTGGCTATTAACAAATATTGATTAAAACACATTGCATAGTTTTAGTATTTAAGTTATCGTGGCTTAAACCCAGTTTACACTAGCAAAAAAATAACAGTTTTAAATGATTCGCAGTTAATCCCGTTTTCATTATGTCATAGCAAGAAAAATCTTGCAATTTGCAGTAGGCACATTGTGAGACTGTGAATGGTACTTGTAAAAAAAAGGATTAGGTTAGAACATAATTATGATCTTAATTTATAGTTAAGTGTTTTTAAACTCGGTAGAAAATTAAACTAAATTGTTAATTTTATTCTTTTAATTTTGTAGCTAAATGTTAATTCATACGTACAATTTTCTTAGTTTTAACACAATATTGTTGCCCCTACAGGGCATCATGGTCTGACTATTTTTTCTGTAACACCTTAACTGCTAGTACATGACTTAATGACACTGATTTACCTACTTATTCTAAGCAAATAAATCTTCTATTCTATTCTATTCTTAACAATGAAATAAATGAATGAATGAATGAATGCACTTTGTAGGCAAGGCATAGGGAATCTATTTCCGCATGTATCCCCCCCCCCCCCCCGCCTGCTCGTTTGCCCTCTCTTATACATATAACAAAAAAAAAAAAAATCTATATGACAATGGGACCAACTAGAAAGTAGGTACGCCCTTTCAAACAAAAAAGATTTTTTAAATCGGTCTAGCCGTCTTCGAGTAGGTAGGTAATCGGGGAACATACGTTAAAAAAAATGTTCCGACGAATTGAGAACCTCCTCCTTTTTTGAAGTCGATTAAAGATCTATGTCTACCTCTAAAGTAGCAACCGCCTAAACTTCAAAAATTCATATTTCAGGACGCCCCATCCGATAACCGTTAAAGTGCTGTAACTCTAAAATTTACGAAAATAGTTGAACGTTTTAATATAGAAATTCCTCCCTATCTTCGATAGTATAAATCATCCGAGTTGGTAAGAATTTGGAAAGTTCTAAGTTCTACTAATTTAAGAGTTTTCGCTAACTTTTGGGAAATTTCTGCCGTTCCTTTGTATTTGAAAAATTACTGTGTGTTGGAGAATGTTTAGTTTTAAGTTGATAAACGCCTCTGTTGGTGTTGAGCCCGTTTTGTGTTAAGTTTAAGTTGTGTATTTATATATACAGGGTACCCGGGAGGAATGCGAAAGATTTTTTAAAAACGCATTGTCCTAATTTGACATTGTACAATTTATGATGTGATTTTATATAGAATGAATAAATAATCTAATCTAATCATTTCTGAAGTCGTAATGTAGTATCAAGTTTGCTCAATTCGGCTTAGTTTGGAAGATATTTAAGTTTCTGTAAAAAAAATATCTTGAAATTTCTTCAGTGCATCACACCCTAAGAATAGGCAACGTTGTATTGTATTGTATTGTTGCCGCTCTTCAAGCACATGAGGTCGCTTTAACAACTAACGTCAGCAGAATTTTGAATGGTTGTCATTGTCATTGTATAACAATAATGAAATTATCATATTATAATTATGAACTCTGTCTCGATCCCCAGTGAACTATTCCTCTCCACCACTCAAAGGTTGACTGGCAGAGATCCCTTAAAGGGATAAGTCCGCCTTTGTACTCAAATGTTATTGTTGTAACTTGTGTTTTATCCTATTTTTTGTACAATAAAGTGTTTACTTACTTACTTACTTACTTACTTACTTACTTATCAAAACAACAAACATATCATAACACACATTATCATGATGCTTGGGACTTAGTCACGTAAAATACGTCGACGTTTCGGACGCGACGTTGTGCCCATGGTCATGTGGTAAGTATTTTAAAATACATATTTTTACGCGATTAACACTCGAGTGTCATGACAATGTGAAAATCGCGAAAGTTTAAATCCTAAATACATAACAAACGTATCATTTCAGGTTTATCTTCTTTTATTTTCTACAAAATTTCAAACAGCTTTGTAGTCGTATGTTTGTACATATGATACAGGCAACAGTATAAAAACATGCACAAAGGCGAACTTATCCCTTAATGTATCTTCGGTTAATCTTCGGACGATAGACAGGACATAAGAAGCAACTTTTCACTTTTTTAGGGTTCCGTACCTCAAAAGGAAAAAACGGAACCCTTATAGGATCACTTTGTTGTCTGTCCGTCTGTATGTCTGTCTGTCTGTCTGTCAAGACCCTTTTTCTCTGGAACACCTGGAGGTAGCATGCTGAAATTAATATCAAATACTCAAGCCTGCGGTCCCTAGAAGCTGTAAAAAAATCAAACTTCTAAGTCAACGCAATCAAAAGATACAGTCATTAATAAAAAGGCTGTTTCCATACAAATTGCCGTACCCCAAAAACCTAAAGGGTAGCTTTTATAGCACAACCACACAGAAAATTCTCAAAATCTTAAATGTTTGTGTACTGCGTACAATTTGCTTAGAAACAGGGCTTTGCTAACACTGGACTTCTTAAAACACTGGGGAAAAGCGTTAAAAATTTTGCACGGAACCCTTGTGCGCGACTCCGTGGCCGGTTTCTTTTAATTAATTGCACCTTTTCAGTTTGAATCGTACATTACGAAAATGAAATAGCATTTCATCGTTATTGGAAAATTTGGAAACAGGTGTCACTGATGAAGTATTGTAACTAATTTAATATCTTCTTGTAAACTCGTAAAATGTGGCCATAAAAACTCGGAAAACGGCAGTGTATTAAAATGCCATAAGTTTTAAAGAAGAAATTTTACGGTACCATAAAAAAAATAAGCTTAATTTTTTTGTGGTTTTATCACTGGCCATCACTGACCTCTATTAAGTACACATTTATTAGATTTAACCAGATTAATTATGCATTCGATATAAAATTACATCATTATATTGGAATTATGACAGATGTCAAAATAATATCAATTAACACTACTACTACAGATTACATCTACATAGCTTTCGAAAATTCGAAAAAAAAACTAAGGCCTTATTTATTACTGGAATTTAAACAATTTCCAATTTAACGTAAAATCCACTAATTTGCATTTCAAAGTGCAATGTCTCAAAAACGGCTGAACCGATTTTGATAACACTTAGCTGAGAACTGTTTGAATTAAATTAGCTTCCGATTAAAAGAAACCGCGTTCAAAGCAGTCTATCCTTTTAGGAGCTACAAAGCCATAAATAGACGCACAGACAACTTATGACAACTACAATACTATCTACGGAATAAAGTAGGTAATCAGACTTACTCGTTGATGATAAAGATGACAGATAATCCTCCTCTTTTTTAAAGTCCACAACACAGCTAATCTTTAAATAAAATCTATTGAAATGTGAAAAACACACGTTTAGCACTAAACAAACTTTTCCCAAATTCAAAACTTACTAAAACTATTCACAGTTTAATAAGCAAGTTATTTACATTAATCGCCTAGAACTACATTTAACTATCTTTTAGCTAAACCATCCACAATCGTATATGTAACATAATATATCCACGAGTTTTTTTTTTTAAACAAAAATGCTTAACTTCACACGCGTGTGCCTAGAGAGAGTTTTACATATCTACTGAACTCTGACATGGAAAAATTAGGGGTGCAGCGGAAACGTGGGGTGCACAGGGGTGCAGATACCCTTGCGGTTTGTATGACAGCTTGACTTACGCAATGGAACGAAAATTATTTAAAAAACAAAAACTCGACTGGAAAAACAGTCAACAAAAAAACCCGCATACAATAACCTAACCAACTTAAAATTAATTATATGATGCCACACGCAGATATACAGATACACAGACGCACAGATACACAGATACACAGACACACAGATACATAAATACACAGATACACAGACACACAGATACATAAATACACAGATACACAGACACACAGATACATAAATACACAGATACACAGACACACAGATACATAAATACACAGATACACAGGCACACAGATACATAAATACACAGATACACAGACACACAGCTACATAAATACACAGATACACAGGCACACATATACATAAATACACAGATACACAGACACACAGATACATAAATACACAGATACACAGACACACAGATACATAAATACACAGATACACAGACACACAGATACATAAATACACAGATACACAGACACACAGATACATAAATACACAGATACACAGACACACAGATACATAAATACACAGATACACAGACACACAGATACATAAATACACAGATACACAGACACACAGATACATAAATACACAGATACACAGGCACACAGATACATAAATACACAGATACACAGACACACAGCTACATAAATACACAGATACACAGACACACAGCTACATAAATACACAGATACACAGGCACACATATACATAAATACACAGATACACAGACACACAGATACATAAATACACAGATACACAGACACACAGATACATAAATACACAGATACACAGACACACAGATACATAAATACACAGATACACAGACACACAGATACATAAATACACAGATACACAGGCACACAGATACATAAATACACAGATACACAGACACACAGATACATAAATACACAGATACACAGACGCACAGATACATGGACATACAGATACACAGACACACAGATACATAAATACACAGATACACAGACACACAGATACATAAATACACAGATACACAGACACACAGATACATAAATACACAGATACACAGACACACAGATACATAAATACACAGATACACAGACACACAGATACATAAATACACAGATACACAGACACACAGATACATAAATACACAGATACACAGACACACAGATACATAAATACACAGATACACAGGCACACAGATACATAAATACACAGATACACAGACACACAGCTACATAAATACACAGATACACAGACACACAGCTACATAAATACACAGATACACAGGCACACATATACATAAATACACAGATACACAGACACACAGATACATAAATACACAGATACACAGACACACAGATACATAAATACACAGATACACAGACAACAGATACATAAATACACAGGTCAAACTTATAACACCCCTCTTTTTTGTCGGATTTTAAAAACAGAAAGCCCGACTGCAATTCTGGGAAACAATATACCCTATGTCACTCCTATAACTAAGACGAATCCAATGACACCTCATACGTTGAAATCCGTCAACCGGCTTAGGCTGTAGAGCGCGCCAAAGAATTAGACATAAGTACATATGTACGCTCGAAAACAATAACCCGCCTCCTTTGGGTCGGATGAAACAGAAAAAGGTTGCATTTTCTTAAAAAAAGGCACGTTTTTTTGTTATTTCTTTTAAGAATCACTTTGTAAATGCCGAACGATTTTAAGGTAAGTATAATAAGATAAGATAATTTATTACAAAAATTGCTGTACAGGATAATAAATGATGTAAATGTTTCACGGAAAATCTTTGTAACACGTATAATAACCTAACCAACTTAGAAAAGCCTCTTTTTCGTCGTGGGGTAAAAGGGAAGGTCGATAATACAAGGTAGCAATGGACGACTTGTCGCCACAGAGCGATCTCTACTAGGCAACCTTGTTTCGTGCCAAATTTCATGATTCTAGTCTAATATGGGACCCCATAGGTTTTGATTTAGTACTTGAAATTTACAGACAGACGGACAGCCACGCAGAGAGACAGATAGGCAGACAACGTAGTGATCCTATATGGGTTCCATTTCTAGGGTTCCGTACCTCAAAAGGAAAAAACGGAACCCTTATGGGATCACTTTGTTGTCCATCTGTCTGTCTGTCTGTCTGTCTGTCGAGACCCTTTTTCTCTGGAACACGTGGAGGTAGCAGACTGAAATTAATACCAAATACTCCAGCCTGCAGTCCCTTGAAGCTGTGAAAAATCAAACTTCTAAGTGAACCCAATCAAAAGATACAGTCATTAAAAAGGTTGTTTCCATACAAAATGACCCCACAAAGCGTACATTTTGCTTAGGAACAGTGCTCTGCTAATACTGGACAACATAAAAATCTTTGTACGGAACCCTCATGCGCGAGTCCGACTCGCACTTGTCCGGTTTTTACCTTTTCAGGTGCGTAACCTTAAAAAAAAACAATTTTATTCATCCTACACTAACCTCCCTTAGTTCAAACAAATAATTTGTCCACGGAACCCATTAGGGAATTCCCAAGAGGCAGCCAAAGGGGGCGGACCCTCTGGTAAGAATGTTGGTATGCGGATCCCGAGTCGAAATAAAATTTGATGCCGCCTGTAATAGTATTATAGGCGGTAGTGAGTTTTTAATGACGTAGACAGAAGTTTTTTTTGTTCCAAAAAAGGGTAGGTCTCTGGCGCTCGCGCATACCTTGGAGATAAAGATAGTAACCTACAATGCGTATCGTACCTTCCCTGAACTTCCACGAATATTAACCTCGACAAAAAAAAGGGGTGTTATAAGTTTGACCTGTGTAGCTGTGTGTCTGTATATCTGTCTGTGGCATCATAGCTCCCACACGAATGGACCGATTTCGATGCGGTTTTTTTAATCGAAAGCTAGTTCAATCGAGATGGTTCTTAGCTAAGTTCCAATAAAATCGGTTAACCCGTTTTTGAAATATTGAACTTTGAAATGACAATGTTGGGGCGTTTTTTTTAACATCAAAATTAGCTAAATCGGCGCAGCCATTCTCGAGTTTTAGCGAGGCAAACGAACAGCAATTCATTTATACCTATATATGCACTTATATATACGTAGTATATACGTGGTATACGTAGTATATGTATATATACGTAGTAGATAGATGATAGATAAAACAAGAAAAGTTGTTTTAATTTCACTGAATCACTGCCGCTGACAATTAATGTCTGCCACACTTTTAAAGTACCTAATACCTACAGTACTACACACGTATTGTGTATGACAGCATCTCTTTCTTTCGATTTATTCTATACTCCAAAAAAGGTTCTCAAATCCACTGTATGTTTTTTTTTGCGTTTTTTTTGCACGCGATACACGATTGCTCCATCTATTATGAAAGATTTTGATGTTTTTATTTTTACTGTTTTAACAAGTTTTTTTTTAACCTAAAATTGTGAAATAAAAAAAACTTCTAGCTAAAGAATAAACTGTCTTAAAAAATACATAAAATAACAGTCCTCTAAGGGTACTAAGGCAATCAGTTTTAAAATTATGAAGTCGGTGCTTCGTTCAAAGAATATACCCACTTCATATTATTATAAATTTGTGATTGGCCATAAAACTGATGACTTTAAAGGATTATTTAAATAACAAATACTTAACATAACAATTAGTTAAAGTTACCTTACCTCATTATTGTGCCTCCTGTTTTTATGACTGGTATTTAAATCTGAAACAAATTAATTTTTAATCAGTTAAATAATCGTGTGGTACAGTAGTAGTGTCATCAACATAATTATAAGATCATTCCCAGAGCTTCAAACATATATATGTGCAGTGTTCTTGTAGACGGATTTTCTGTTTTTACCCGACTGCGAAACGCGAAGGAGGGTAATGTTTTTATCAGCCAATGTATTTATGTGTGTTTGTTCCTTTGTGGCACTGTAGAGACAAATCTGCATCGAAATCGGTACATCCGTGCGGTAGCTATGATGCCACAGACAGATACACAGATCAAACTTATAACATCCCCCTTTTTTGTCGAGATTAAAAACAAGTGTTCTTCTCATTGTTTGTAATTTGTGTGTGTATTCATTCAATTTTTTTTTTGCACTTTTCATGTCATTATCTATTTTTCGAACTACTCAATCTAAGTTCATACTCGTATCTTGAATGTACTACCGAACCAACTGAATCGTGACACACGCTGGAACCTTTTCATAGAAAACGTCATGGTGACATCGCATTGCCTGGCAAATAAAATTGTTAAGATACCTACTGCGAGGACGTTCTACATACGTCAGGAATCAAACTTTTTCAACGCCAACGACGCTTAAAAGCGTCATGAGCCGACGTGCCCGACGCCACCAACGCTTATAGGCGTCCGGCTGCAGTGCAAATGCGACCTACGAACGTTTGCTTAAGGTTTAAGTCCGCGTTGACGTTATGGCAACTTGGCGTGTGAATTTTTGTATGCGTCGTTGGCATTGAAAGGGTTTAAGGGTGTTTATAAATTAGTGTTGTAAGAAACTAGAGTCTTGGAGTCTTATTTAATAAAACTTGAGCTATTTTTGACGACTCGAGTCTTATAAATAATACTTAGAGCTCAAGTCTAGCTCAAGTCCTTCAGAATTTGGAGTCTTTTGTAAAAAGACTAGAGTCCTGCCAAGAAGAACTCAAAGACAGAATTTTAAATTTGCGTTTAATGCAATTAAATAGTTACTAATTTTTATTGTGCGATTTATTTTCAATCAGATTAGTAAACAAAGATGGATGACCATATAAAATCACCCAGTATTACCTATTATAATATTTACAACACACCAACTGAAGTTCATGACTCAGTCGAGCTCAAAGAACTTAAAAGACTCGAAAGGACTCAGAAGACTCAAAGTACTGACTCATGTGACTAACGAGTCCTAGTCTTGGAAATCTACTCAAGTTTCGAAATGAAGACTAAAACACTTAAGTTTTTTACAACACCATTATAAATTAAACCAAACAATTCCATAATAATCTTTATTAAGAATTATTAGTTTGCAATAAAAGCCACACCAAACATTATTACAAATGTTAAAATACAAGCATTATTAGAAAATTACATCGATTACATTTGATTACAATTGAATTGATTACATGGTTTATAAGAACAATAAACTAGGTATTACTTTAATATCTAAACTTGGTATACACCCCCGACACCGTTTTAAAACTATGATTATATGCGGTTATATGTCATTATCATTAATACAAGAAAAAAAAATCCTTAAAATATGGCACTCGCTACATTATAAGGTAGTTATGCACAGCGTAGTAAGTTCCTGCGGCAGCAATGATGCTGAAAAATGAGGTCTCTATTCCAATTTTCTATTTTTATTTTTAATTTCAATGCAATTACAATTTTATAATCTGAGTCTAAATTTTTGATCTGATTTTAATTCGAATTCTAAAGTATGCATTGATTGACAGTTTTAAATGATTCGCGGTTAATTGCACTGGACATAATGAAAACGGGATATTGACCGCGATTACCTTAAAGGTCTGATCCGATATTCGACATTTGTATTGTCGAAATATCGGGAGCTCAACAAACCTATAATTATGGTAATGCGGTCAATATCCCGTTTTCTATGTCTAATGCATAAGGATTCATTGGCCAGAAGTAAATAGTTTGAATTTTCTAATTTGAATTCCTAATGCCTACCGCGGGACTATTCACTTGCACGCAAACTATAATTATTCATTATTCATTACATTTCATTACAATTACATTTCATTACAATTACAATTCATTGGCGTTTTCTTACAACTAAACTCATAATTCCCTTTAGAAGATTATGTCAGTACAATTTGGACATAGCCTCTATAATCTTGAATGGAGCTAAATTTGATGGTTTCGAATTATTCCTCTTTGAACCACTTTAGTTACCCCTACGATATAAGTAGAATAAAACACTTATTTCATCTCTTATATCGCGGAGACAAAAGACAGAAATAAGTGTAATTCTCGCCGCTATCTTAAGGGTATAAACTGTGAGGTATATTTCGGAACAATTCTTTTCTTGTGCCGAACTGTCGCACCATCTGACATGTACCGAAAATAAGATGTATTTCTACTCTGGGTACAGCCAGTGGCGCTACGGGTACGAAATTTAGCGCCCGTGAAAAGAAAACTTAATCAACGCCTTCACGGACACAGATGGTCACAGTTACTTGTGCCCGTGAATGCGTAAAGGCCCGTACGCAAACTGCATGATACGCAACTCGTCTCGGCTACTACAATGTCTCTAGTGATACGCGTAAGATCGAAATTCCTACACTACTAGCAATTTCGCTTACGCGTGACTAGGGCGCAAGGCTGATACTAGGGCATACAGAACAGGATCTTTTGTTTCGGTTTCCCAATACAAAGAAAACTGATTACGGCGCGCCGTTTTCTCGCTTGTAGTTCACGCCCCTTACCATCTGTGCCAGCCAGAAAAAGGGAGCGATTCAGCGACTTGATAAGCCGCCACTACTAGAGATAGCCGATTGTTACCCTAGGCAAGACTCCTACCAACACAACCATGATTATGAGCGACCGGCGACAGAGCGAGCGGATTCGCTGTTCACTGCGCTGTCGACACACTCGCCGCAAGGCGGATGCTCGACAGGACACACAATGTACTTCAAAATCGCACGCCGCTACGCAGATCGCGCGTAGTCGTGGTAGTGGTGTCAAATGCTACATGCATCGCTTACCAACAAATCTCATGTGAAAAATGAGGTAGAACTTCAGCATATGGCATTTACACAGGTAAGAGTTCTGGGGCCTCTGATTTCTTTACATTTCTAAAAAATTTTATCGGCAGCTATGAAATAATTTAGAAATATAAAGCTGCTCAGCCTCTCCCGACAAGACGCGTTCAAGCAAAGCAGCTGCACGACGCGAGCAAATTTTTAACGCACTTATACGCAAAAGTCTTACGCGTAAGTACGAAAGAACTTCGCTCGCGTTGCGTAGCAATTTCGCTCGGATGAGCCTTGGTGGTTTTGCAGTGCCCGAGACATTGTAGTTGGGAAGAAATGTCGCATTCCTTTGCAGTTTGCGATCGAACGCTTTTCGCAAAATTTTCTTGACCAGGATTCGAACTTCGATAGCGATATCCAAGCGTAATTCAAGATAACAGCCTAACGTAAAACGTAACACGAATATGGTCCCATAAGCACAGTTTGTAAATCAATTCGAACGAGTTTCAAAACTTTCAAAACAAGCCCTTTCGGACCAGCATCAACGAAACATCCCATTTTAAAATCTATCAAGAAAAACGAGGAGTGAATAAAAAACAAGTGACTGACGAAATCAAAATGGAAGTCTTATCAAGTTTCAAAACCCGCGCGAACTGTTACTAGAACAACGGAAATGTATGAAATTCGGCGTACTAATGACACTTAACTGCCGCATGACAAGTGGTCAGGCGTACAGTCTGGAGCAAAAATAGCTCAACCGAAGCATTCGCAGCGATCTGCCAAAGCTCCTATGCATATAGCAACAGGAACCTGCTCACATAATTGCGAACGCTTCGGAAGACCAACTTTCGTTACAGACTGTTCCTTCTACGAATGGTGCAGCAGGCAGCCATCATTTGTGCCCGAAAAAATAGTGGAATAAACTGTTCACTCCCGCAGTAGAGTACAACCCGACATGTTTCTGACTAACCAGTAGTTCTGCTCGCACAGCTGACAGCGGCGCAGGACTCCGGATTAGGAAGAAACACGACAGGCTATACGGGCCTTCGCACGCGGCGTATCGAAAGCGTATCGATACGCGCGTAGGACGAGAACGATACGCACACGTACATGTTCATACAAGTCCACACACGAACCGGCGTATACGATTCGCTGCAACGCCGCTTCTTGTGCCGACTTGTTGAGGTCTAATTCTACGGAACTCGCTAACTATATAAACAACCGTCATATCGAAATTGTCCCTGAATGATGAATTACTGGTGATGGGCAAAACTCTTACTTACTTCTTTAAAAAAAGTACTTAAAGGAATAAGTAAGAGTCATGATCATAAGTAAATTCATCATTTAGAGACAATGTTAATGTGGCGGTCTGTTTACATAACAAGTTCCACAGAATTAGACTTCACGTGCCCGTATCGCTCTCGTCCTACGTGCGTATCACGATACGCTTACGATACGACGCCGTGTACGACGACCCCTACACGTTCACGATCAGTCCATCCCACTATAAAACTGTTACTCCTCATTTTTCGGTTTGAAAGTGATACCACCAGGTCTTTTGGTGATTTCAAAGCCTTCTATGGCCGCATGGATCTCTGGTTCAGAGGGAAGGTACTTGAACAGCAGGAAACAGCTGTATGGGACTTCATCTGTGTACGTGACTCCAGGGCGCCGTTGGTAGAAGAGGACTATGTCCTCATTGATGGGGAGGGCAACAAATTTGTCGCCCAGAGGACCGTCACGGCATTTGCAAATGGTAAAGTTGATGGCGTCCAGCACCTTCGATTCGCTGTCGACCATTTCACACGCGTTGACGATAGGTTTTTCTATAAATTCCACCTGGAAATAAGAAAAGTATGGTTAATTCTTCGTGTTACTCTTTAAGAGAGCTGAGCAGAGGGGTGCCTAATGAAATAAAAACGGATCACTCACGTATATAAGTCGAGTTTAGCCCGACATGTTTCGGACTAATTCGTAGTCCTTCCTCTGGGAGCGCACGACAAGCGCGCGCTCTGGGAGTGTGCGTCTCGCCGCCGCTGGGTCGTGCGCTCCCAGAGGAAGGACTACGAATTAGTCCGAAACATGTCGGGCTAAACTCGACTTACATACGTGAGTGATCCGTTTTTATTTCACTGTGATTGAGTCTCACGGTAGTTTCATGTAAGCCTTTAGTGTTGTAAAAAACTCGAGTCTTTTAGTCTTCATTTCGAGACTTGAGTAGATTTTGAAGACTAGGACTCGTTAGTCACGTGAGTCCGAGTCCTTTCGATTCTTATGTTTTTTTATACAACGAGGAAGGCAAGCGAGCAAGTGGGTCACTTGATGGTAAGTGATCACCACTGCCCGTAGACACCCGCAACTCCGAAGGGTTTGCAGATGCGTCGCCAACCTAGAGGGCTAAGATGAAATGACCATCTTCCATTAAACTAGCTTTCGAACAAAAAAACCGCATCGAAATCGGTACAACTGCTTGCGAGCTATGATGCCACAGACAGATACACAGATACACAAGTCAAACTTATAACACGTTTCTTTTTCGTCGGGGCTTAAAAAAATGACTTTGTGCCAAGTTTCGTGCGGCGCATTCTTCTTGGCAATCATGGTCTTTCCGAAAGCGCTGGTAGACTCAAAAAAATGACGTGTAAAAGAGCATTCAACTGCCTATTTGCTGAGTAAAATTTTGAATTATGAATTTTTAGTTAATTAAGTACCTACCTAAGCCTTTTTACTATAACCTAACCTATCTATATAACAAACAATAAAATTATCCTTTAATTAGCTTATGCAACTTTGCCCCCATGAAATATTTCAAAGTAGGCTACGAGGGGCGGCTGATAAGTAATCTCCTTGGTCAGAAATATATACAAAAATAATGATGGCTGCTATGGATTTATATTCGTTTGTTATTCTATTTTCAAAATGTATTACATTCATTTGTTTATTGCATCACGTTTATTTGTCTCCTACAATTGTTTCAAACGTGTTTGGCAACTGCCTATTTGCTGAATAAAATTTTGAATTTTGATTTTTTTGAATATTTTAATACCTTAACGGGTTGCAAGCGCTCCTCAACAGCGGGCCCGCAGCGGCATCCGAAGAGAGTCGAGCTCAGCATGCTGGGAGCAGACATCTTCATCAGGATCGGCTCATCCAGGATCTTAGTTGGAGGGGGCCAGCTATACACCACGAAATAGCTACCATAAAGGATAGCCTGAAAAAGAAGCAGTTTTTTGTCAAAAATTACGTTTTCAGTACAAGCTATTTGGTGGCAGTTTTAAATGTTCCGCGGTTAGTTGCATTAGACATAATGAAAACGGGTTTGCCCGTGATCATGATGCATGCAACGGGTATTGTTCAATTTTTTTGAAAAGCTTTATTTCGAAAACCATTTCGACATATATGTTTAACAGACATTTTCCACATTTTACTTTTATAAAATAGTCAACGATTACGGATATTTTAACAAAAATACGTATGACCTTTGTTTTGCCTTAGTCCCAGTCTGTATACGTTGAAAGCTTTTGCATCTTTTCATTTAAAAAATACCAATCGAATCTATTCTGTGGTATTCAGGTAGTTTTGTCACTGTCAAATGTCACTTTCAGCATAAAATAAACAATGCTAGTTTTTTAACTTTCCTTTGATATTTAAAAGCTTTGGTGAAATCGGTCATATTTAATAACTCTAACTGTAATAACTTCTGCTTTCTGATTATTGAAATAATTCAACAACTATGTTCAACAACCGGAAAAATCTGCACCAGGGGGTCTATTTTTGAATCTTACTAGGTGACTAAATTCTCACTCAGCCATGACATTGACATCACTATTTGCCAAAAGCCTTATTTTTTAATGTCGTACCCGTCTACCAACATGCAGCTAATTTGCGTTTATGTCATAGACAAGCATGTTAACATAGTAGATTGAGGTTAGCTGTCACTGCCCGTGGTCAAGAAGTCATTCAGGTGATCTCGTTTACGACTGGGTGGGAGCATTCATATTTGATATCGTAGGCATGAGAATTTTAGTCACCGGTGAGATTAAAAAATACGAA
Source organism: Clepsis dumicolana (assembly GCA_963691665.1). Classification (NCBI taxonomy): domain Eukaryota; kingdom Metazoa; phylum Arthropoda; class Insecta; order Lepidoptera; family Tortricidae; genus Clepsis; species Clepsis dumicolana. The sequence continues at coordinate 6,477,677 of OY829532.1, read as the reverse complement.
CTTTTTTGAAATTACTGAACTTTGTCACCGGGTGAGATTCAAAAATCGACCCCCTATATTGTGACTGACAGCAGTTACAGGGGTTGACAGTAACAGTGACAACCATTGACTTTTTTATCAAGTACAAAGCTTGGCTCTTTCCTTGGATGCAGCCAGCATATGTAATTTACGAAAAGTCGTATCTGATCTTTTTAATAAATCATTAAAATTTAACTATGCTATTATATACCAAGATATTCAAATTGGTTTCTTAGAATGTTCTATGTTTTAAGAAAAAAATATAAAAAGAAGTGCTTAAAAAAACTGAACAATGCCCATTGCATCGAAATATCGGGAGCTCATCAAACCTATAAGGTAATCGCGGTCAATATCCCGTTTTCATTATGACTGACTATAGCTAATTATTATTTTTAATTTTAGTAAATAGCAGGTATTTTAGTTTTTGTTAAGTAAGCGAAGTAAGCCCTTTAAAACCAAAATAAGAATTATCCAAATCAGTAAAGCCGCCTGCGAGTAGATAATCGGGGAACATACATAAAAAAATATTAATGAGTTTCATGTAAAAAAAAAAACATTTTTAATACAAGCTTTTCTGCTGACTGTGCTTTTTGTTATCTGTACTTGTATTGTCATCCAGCTCACACATCCATACCAAATTTCAAGTCGATGCCATCAACCGTTGAAGAGTTCCCTCCTGCGGAGACGATCCTGGCCGCACCACCAGAATTTCACTAACAGATTATTGTGTTGTCACCGAATTTACATAGGTAAGTATGCCAAATTTCATCTCAATCGGTTGAGGATAATTGCTTTGAATGAAGGAACAATTTTTTTTTATATTAAGGGAGTATTAAGGGTAGTTTTGTATGTACGAGAACGTACGGTATTTTTCAAGTAAGTGAAACTTTCTTTTATTTAACTTTCACTTATGAGTTTAAGTAAAAGCTTGTAAGGTTACCGACATAGCCCGAACAATTGCGAAACTTAAGTGGCAGTGGGCGGGGCACAATGCTCGCAGGACTGATGGCCGATGGGGCCAGAAGGTTCTCGATTGGTGCCCGCGGACCGGGAGACGAGCTGTCGGTAGGCCTCCAACAAGATGTAGCGACGACCTGGTAAAGATCGCGGGCCGCGGTGGATGCGGAAAGCACAACACCGGTCTGAGCAGACAGACGGGAGGCGCCTTTGGTTTATCTATGCACTACAATTTTACTGCCACATTTTGAGGGGGACGAGGAACACACACGTACAGCGTACAGCACACGTCTGCGCTCATGTCAAAATTTGTTACGTTCCTATAAACTCACACTAAAGCAAAACTGGCACACATGCCAAAACACGCACACAATGCACGGACCCTGACCATTCTGATTAGATTTAATGTTAGAGTTTTGGCAGAGGTGAAATCGCGCGTTAACATATCCATTCCATTCCTGCTCTGAGGTCTGAGTGGAGAGCCGCGGGGGACGTCTTTCGGCTGACATGATGATGATTGTAAAAAAAGTATTTAAGGTGGACTTACGCTTAATCGGGGTTCTTCATCTCCGCGCAGGAAACGGGAGTTTGACATTGGCAGTGGGTTGTTCTTGGAGCTGTGACCGAACGGGTGGTTTTCCATCTTGCACTAATGTCTAGGAAAATTCAATAAAAATAAATGAATGTGGAGTCGAATTTGTTGTGAAAGAGGAGTTGGTGAAAGTGCTCAATTAGTACTAGTTTACCTTCAAAGCCTACAGCTGTGATAGGTAGATTTTGATTAACATAATAAAAGCAATTTACAATGACATTAAATCCAAGCTAAAACTAATTAAACAAACTTAAAACTAAATTAAATCTAAACAAGGCCCCCGTGGCATAGTGCCCAAAAGGCTGGCAGCGTTGCCTCGCTGAATAGCGATGCTGATTCTTTGAGAGAGTAAACTGCCAGCCCTTTGGTCACAAGTGGCATCGATCAAGCGCTTTTGCAACTCTGAAATCAGCTTGCAAGCGCGCCGGGACCCCATTAACTTACTACACTGCACTAATACAGTGTTTTTTCATATCTTCAAATACAACGTTTTCACTGGTAGGGGAGGGGTACTTAAATAACACAAAAAAAATTCAGACGAATAGAGAACTTCCTTTTTTTTAAGACATTTAAAAATAAGCACTTCAAATCTAAATATTTCACAAATGGATGCCTGAATCGAAAAATGGTCTTCGTACACCCCCATTGACATTTTTGAAAGATCTCTAATGACCCTCCATACTCTGGGTAATTTACAAAGGAACATTTTTTTTTGTAATGAGGGTAGTTTTAAATGTGCGGTATTTTTCAAGTGGAACTTTTTTTTACTTACTCTGAATTCGAATTCGCCCCCATAGTCCCGTCTGCTCGAGGACCATAGGTCAAACTACTGGGCTATAACGGCTTAGGTTAAAAAATGTAATTTCATATGATTTTCAAACTTTTTCACAAAATTTTAAGAGAATCAGTTGAGCAATGCAACCTGTAGAGGGGAACAGCCAGACAGACGGACATACGAAAGAATATTTGACCAAACTCTGTAAAATATGGGCCAGAAGATTAATTACAAAAGTCGAAAATCCCCCACATTATCATTTCAAAGTTCAGTATTTCAAAAACTGGATCTCGATAAAAAAAAACCGTATCTAAATCTGTCAATCCGCTTGGGAGCTATGATGCCACAGACACACAGACACACAGACACGCAGGTCAAACTTATAACACCGCTGTTATTCGTCGGGAGTTAAAAATAGAACATACTAAATAATTTTATCGGCCAATCTAAAACTACCCCCATTGACTTTTGTACAATTTCTGGCATCGAACGAATCTACACTTCGTTCTTTTTAACATTAGAAATAAGATAACATGTATTTTTATTGAAAAACTGTTTTTAGAAATTGGCAACAGCAAGTAACAATGAAAATTAAATAACAATGACATTCAATTATTTATATTGTTATGATTTAAATATGTAACGGTTAAGTATCTATTTTTAAAAAGCGTTTCTCTATAAAAAGACATGTCAAGATTGTTACCTTCGTTCTAATGCTAAGAAAAACGAAGGTGGCTTTGATTTATAGATTGTATTATGGAAAATAGATCACAATATTGTCTCAAATAAGATGTGACGTATTTACCAGACTACGTCAGGAATGTCCAAATCAGATAAGATCGCGGGCCAATATGAATCATTAGAAATTCTACGAATTACTTTAATTGTTTAAAGAAAAAATTACAATACATAGGGATATCATTATCAATATTAATGTCCCACTGCTAGGTACAGCCTCTATACTACGAAATTCGAAAATCGAAGTTCGTATCGTATCGTCCCGCTCACTCTCGTGTTAAATAATATTAGCTTGAGAGGGACGGCACGAGGTTCGAATTTTGCACTTCGTAGTCAGGGGGCAGGCCTCTCAGACAGGGCTTCGACTATAGTTCCCATGCGGGAAATTTCATCATTTATTTGGGATGCCATAAAAATAATCTACTAAAATAATTTAATACTAAGAAGAAAAAAAATCGTGGATCGAAACACGACGTGTCAAACAGTTCAATCTAAGATTCGAATTTTATTAACTGCCCAACTTGTATGTACAGACGTTTTTCGGCAATTCGAATAAAAGTGAAGGAAAAATGCAAGCAATAAAGATTCTAAAGATTCTATTTTATATGTAGGTACCTTTTCTTTTTTATTTAAATAAAATAAAACTGATTTATTACAAAAAAAGTATTAAGTAACATTTATTAGCTATTGTAGATAGACTTATAACACAGTTTTAGTAATAGTGTCTTCGTTTTAATTTTATTATGAATATGCCTCAATTTGACCGTTGAATTTCAAATGTCAAAATAAACGGATCCTACATAGGACTTAAAAATTAACGCTACTATTTTAAATAGCATACTTAGCTGACACCATAAAAAAACCGCAAAATTTTAGCTATCCCCAAAAACAAGGCCCATAAAAAAAAGCAAACTATAAGAAAAACATATTAAAAATCAAATTATTCACTCACCTTGGTGTTAAAAAATTTGGAAGGCACGTCAGTCCTTGCAGAGCGACAAATTCCAAAGGGAACGAAATCGGTCTTCTCGAAACTTCCTAGACTTTGCGAAAACCTTTGCGACTACCCTAGTCGCCGAAAAGGCTCGCGCGAACTACCTTCAGCTTTAAAGTTGCGAGGTAGCAATGAAATTGGAGCGCGCGGTGTTCTGCGGAAAACGAGCCGCATGAGATGACGGGCGGACGTTGTGTCTCTTTCAAGTAAACGTCAATAGGGGTCACTTAGGATGTTGACTGTTAATTCTTTATGAAAACGATTGTTTTGAAAACAATATCAATCGTAATGAAATAAGTAAACTGATTACTCACGGTTCTTTCATGTTAAAAATGTCATTAGTCGACAAAAACACCGCAAAAAAGTTACATTTCCAATTCAATTTCATATTTATATTCTCCTTAAATTGCAATGGTTGTCTGGATATCACTCTGAAGCGATAAGACCGCGTATTGTCTACCTTGCCTGTTTTCTTGTAATTTCCTTGAAGATATTGTTTTGTGGTGTTCAATGTTCAATAAATAATATTTGTATTGTATTGTAATTTAAGTATCTTTAAAATATTAGCTTTCCGAATAGGCTATCTTTGTGACTGCCATTTTTTTCATTCAACCGATGCATTTTAATTGAAAACCAAACAAAAAGTTTTAAAGCTAGAGCTACACAAAGCCCCATTGAACAACTTCAAACTGGATCTGTTGGCCGACTAATCCTAAAACAGAGACCAACTCGCACTACGAGCACACTCGCAAATCGCTAGATTTAGAGCAATGGATAGCAAAGTTTGTTCGTTGCGGCTTTCATGGTACATACCTTCTGTAGTAATATAACAAAACAGGAAAGGAGGGGGGGGGGGGGGATATTATTTCAGAAAATATTCACTTAATTAAAAAAAATGCTTAGAAAGCTTTGACACTTACTTGTCATCAACGCAAACGCGATCGAGACGTATTTTGTGCTTTTTGGTTACACTAAGGGCACAGAGCGCCTAGTGTTTAAACGCCAACCAGGCCAAGAAATACGTCTCGATCGCGTTCGCGTTAAACAATTCTCATACTATTTGACACATGAACGCGATCGAGACGTTTTTTTTGCCGTCGATTATTAGAGGCTAACGCCCTGCGATATGTATGTATGCATGTATGTCTGTGTTGGACATTCCCGTGAGCGAGCGGTGCGTCAGCGTTCCGTTTTTTGCCGCTTGATTGATGACTGAGAGTACTGGCCGTTCCATTAGTCTTCAATAATGTTCTTACCTATTAGTTTAGTCGTCAAAGCACATATATGTATACCTCATTGTCATCAGTTGTATCATTCAAGTATACATGTTTCAGACTAATTCGTAGTCCTTCCGTTGGGAGCGCAAGACGAATAATATTTAAAAAAATTAAACAAGTAGTTTACGTATTCGGTGCGAACTCTGAACGATTTTTTTTTGCGAAAAGTCGCGTTATTTGTGATAACACTGTGTAACGTGAAGTTAGACCGATATTTAATAGATGTCGCACTGAAACGACGTTGTTTAGTAGAAGTGAGGTGGGGTGAGGAAGGCGTGAAACGTTCAAGGTCATCCTCTCAGGGAAGCCTTTTATAAGCCGGTCACACATAAGATTGTGGTGGTTTAAGAATAAGCATTATTATATAGGTCACTATATAACAAAAAGGTTACTTTAACATTCCGTCGGTAACTTTCCACAAAGGATGCCAATTAGGAGGGTAAAAAGTTTGACACAACCCCTTTTTTTCGTCGGGGGTTAATAAAAAAAAGTTCAGACACATGCAAATTGTCTTTGGTTTGATACATACATACTTATCACGTTCAAGTATCATAGAGGCTGTGCGATTTTAAATCTCCGACGCAAAAGAGAGGGGTGTTATAAGTTTGACCTGTGTAATCTGTCCGTGGCATCAGCTCCCAAACGGATGGAAAGATTTCGATGCGGTTTTCTTTAATAGAAAGCTAGTGTAATCGAGATGATTTTTAGCTAAGTTTAATTAAAATCGGTTCACCCGTTTTTGAGATATTGAACTTTGAATTGACAATGTCGGGGGTTTTTCAACTTTTCTAATAAGACTGCGTCAACGGTTAGTGTGAACGAACCTTTACAGAGTGATGTGATCAGTGTAGTGTGCTACCCTACATTTGATAATACTTAATAAAAAAGGCAATGAAAACGAGGGTAGTTGTGTGCCGCTGTCAGCTGCGCCTAGTAGTATGTGTTTCGCTGACGCTGAGTTGTACGCTACCAGAGAAAGGACTACGAATTAGTTGGAAACATGTCGGGATAATCTCGATTTATGTACGGGAGTGGTCCGTTTATTTCGCTGACAAGGTTCTATAAATGGTATATTCATCATTTTCCATTAAAACTTTGTCAGAGCAAGTAAACACCTCCAATATCTGGCGTTCATTAACTCTAAGGTACTTAAAACGCAGAAACAAAATATTCTTGACCCAAAACTCTTAATTAAAACGAAAATACGCCTTGGAACTGTCACACTCAAATAGGAAAACACTCCTCTGAAATGTCACACTGAATGGGCGCAGAATGCCATTAAAACCCTTTTCAGCCGATTGAAAAATATCAGTTTAAAACGTAAATTAAAAGTTTTTTTCTAACAAAGTTTACGGACTAGAGTTTAATGAAATGAAAAAACGGGCGGAACTAGTTAACGAGAACCTTTTATGTTGGTTTGAAAGAACAAGTTTGTCTATGGATTGGAGCGTTTTTAGAGTTCCGTACCAAAGTAGTAAAAAGGAACCTTTATTTTATAAGTCTGTCTGTATGTCATAGTGGTTAAATTTCAGAAAATAAAAAAGAAACAAAAATGTTTTATTCTGTTTGCAATCTGAGTTGAGTAAGTAGTTTAATGTTAAAAATATATAAATTTACGTCACTCCAATGCACTTGGGATTGAAATAAACTGGCTTCCTCATGTTTACGAGTTTAGTATACATATATCTACCCTCGTTTTTGGCCAAACTATACGCACAGTAAAAATGGCATAAAATATTGAGTACCCCGAAGTAGTTGCCATTTGATAGGTTTCCCGAAATTGGGTTGACGATATTGGTGTCTGTTTGAGACTTAAGGGTCTTTAGTATAGAGAAAAATTAAATTAAAACTGTTCTCAGGATAACTACTTATAATTATGATTCCACAATTTGAACTTATATGATAAAGCAAACACACGAGAGCTATTGTTAAGCGAAGTGTCGCGTGCGGCGAGTAGATGGCAAGTAGCTAGTGCGGCGGCGGCGGAGCGGGGCGTTGCGGCGGCTAAGCCGGTTTGGATGAGCCCGTCCCCGCTTCCCCTCAAGAGGTCGAAGCCGCAACATCCTGGGGGTCCTTGGAGACGTCAGTCTCCAAGCATTCTTCCGCATCTTCCAGCAGAGGGCAAAGGTATCTAACACCTCGCCTGTAAGTACCCGTGCTCGTGGCAACATCAGCCACACGGGAGATTCCGTCTGGTCCGGGAAATAGTTTGGCGATTCGTCCAAGCCGCCAGTGGAGGAGCGCCCTCTTCCTTGATGAGCATCAGGTCGCCCAACCGGAGTGCTCTACTCTAATAATATCAATTATGCCTATTTTTAACAACCGACGAATAAGAGGGGTATTATAAGTTTGACCTGTGTATCTGTGTATCTGTCTGTGGCATCATAGCTCTCAAACAGATGGACCGATTTCGATGTGGTTTTTTTATTCGAAAGGTCGTTTAATCGGGTTTATTTTCATTAAAATCGGTTGACCCGTTTTTGAAATATTGAACTTTGAAGTTGCTGATTTTACCAAAATAAATTGTCATATTATTTTTTCTACATTATAAGTTGACACTTAATTAGTAAGGCATACGCTGTAATTTCTTTAACTTTATTACCGTGACCATTAAAACAAATTATTAAGCATGACCTAACATGCTTTTCCCTCAGGATTCGTACATGAAAAGTGCTCATGAAATACCTAGCAAGCGGGCCGCGTGATAATAAGCAATCATGTCACCCACGAACTGAAATCATAACCTAACCAACTTAAAAAAGTTGAAAAACCCCCGACATTGTCATTTCAAAGTTCAATATATCAAAAACTGCAGAACCAATCTTAATGAAACTTGGCTAAGAATCATCTAGATTGAACTAGCTTCGATTAAAAAACGGCGTCGAAATCGGTCCATCCGTTTGTTAGTTATAATGCCACAGACTGACAAATAAACCCGTATACAGGTCAAACTTATAACACCCCTCTTTTTCAGTTGGGGGTTAATAAAAAGGGAATCATTCAGGAAAGAAAAAAAAACCGGCTAAGTGCGAGTGGGACTCGCGCACCGAGGGTTCCATCCGTATCTAACGGATTTCGGATTATTTCCATGACTTGTGTTGCAAAACCTTGCCTCGTGTCAAATTTCATGATTCTAGTTCAATGGGAGGTACCCTAAATGTTTCGATTTACTTCGAATTGACAGACAGACAACAAAATGATCATGTAAGGGTTCGTTCCGTTTTTAACCCCCGACGAAAAAGTATCTGTGTATCTGTCTGTGGCATCATAGCTCCCAGATGGGTGGACCGTTTTCGATGCGGTTTTTTTAGTCGAAAGCTAGTTTAATCGAGATGGTTCTTAGTTAAGTTTCATTAAAATCGGTTCACCCGTTTTTGAAATATTGAACTTTGAAATGAAAATGTCGGGGGTTTTTCAACTTTTCTAATTTCCTTTTGACTGAATCCTAAAAAGTTTGATATTTATGGGTAAATGAATAATTTAGCCCCCGACAAAAAAGAGGGGTGTTATACGTATGACATGTGTATCTGTGTGTCTGTGTATCTGTGTATCTGTCTGTGGCATCGTAGCTCGCAAGCGAATGGACCGATTTCGATGCGGTTTTTTTTGTTCGAAAGCTAGTTTAACCGAGATGGTTCTTAGCTAAGTTTTATTAAAATCGGTTCACCCGTTTTTGAAATATTGGACTTTGAAATGACAATGTCGGGAGTTTTTCAACTTTTCTGAGTCGGTTATATTAATTTGTTCTTTTATTACACTATGATCCTGTCGTACATTTAATTCTTACAAATAATTACTGATTCCAGATATGTACCCTGGTAGGGCACAGCAGTTTTCAATATCTAACTGAAACACGTAAAACTATACTCTTAATATGTAATTGAATATAATCAACCCACAGACATCACAAGCTACTTTCTATTATACTGAAACAAGTTATTATATAAATAGAGCTGGTGTATTTTTATAGTTTTAGTATTCAATAGAAAATGGAATTATTAAATTTACTACTGTTATTTGGTGAGTAAAGATTGTACATTTTTCGCTGCTCAGGTACCTATGTGTCGAATTTTGCTGTAAATATAAAAACTTGTATGATTCATAAAAAATCTCTTCAATCGGAAGCTAGTTTAATCGGGATGGTTCTTAGCTCAAGTTTAATCAAAACCGGTTCAGGCGTTTTTGAAATGAAAATTTAGAAGATTTTTCAACTTCCACTTTAATTGAAAAAAGCCGCTTCCAAATCCGTTGATCCGTTTAGGAGCTGCGTTGTCACAGACACACATATACATACATACCCATGCGGAGATACACAGGTCAAACTTATTACTAACTAGAGAGCGCCCGCGGCTCCACCCGCGTGGAATATTATATTAACGTAAGGAATCTCTATAGCAATAGGAATGTGTCCTCTGGGTAAAAAAGTAATATTTCTAATTAGTCCGTCATACAGATTATCGAAAAAAAAATACAGGACACGTATTTTTTGCTTTTTATGATATCAATAAAAAATAACATAGATAAAATTAAAAATTTCCGTAGACTGCAATGCAGGATAATGAATGGATTTCTTTATCCCTGAAGGGCAACACTGGCATAGATAATACATCGCTCGCTTTTGGCTCGAAATTCGAACTTGCGATTACATTTTGCTTATTATACAAAACTTACACACCCAATATCATATTTTCTCAAGTTTTTCGCGATTTCCAAGATCAAAGAACCGAATTGCTTTAAAAATCCAGAGAAATAATGCGTTGTTTGGGAGAAACGTGTCAAAATGGTGTCGTAGAACGCCATATCGCTCTGTCTCGTTTCTTTTATCCCGTTCTGGTTTTTCGACTTTATATAATAGATTAATTGAATCAGGCGTCACTTTGCGGAGGTCCATATTATTATTATTATTATTTTACGGGTGTTATAAGTTTGACTTTTGTAGGTCAGATACCTGTGTGTCTGTGTATTTGTGTATCTGTATGTGGCATCATAGCTCCCAAACGGATTTGCCGGCTTCGATTTATTTCAATCGAAAGCTAGTTTAATCGAGATGGTTCTTAGCTAAGTTTCATTAAAATCGGTTCACACGTTTTCGAAACATTGAACTTTTTAGTTCATAAAACTTATAACCGCGTCGGGTTAAAAAAACGGGCCAAGTGCGAGGAAAGATTACGAATTAGTCCGAAATATGTCAAACATCAAAGACCCGAGAACATACATTACTATCCTTATCATACAAACATCTGCCCCCACCGGGGATCGAGCCCCGGACCTCAAGCTTCATAGTCAGAGTCTCTAACCACTAGGTTATCCGGCCGTCTTATTTTTTGTTTACACGACGAGGAAGGCAAGCGAGCAAGTGGGTCACCCGATGGTAAGTGATCACCACTGCCCATAGAGTCCCGCAACCCCGGAGGATTCGCAGATGCGTTGCCAAATGAAATGCCTCTTGTGCCCGTAATTACGCCGGCTGTCTTACTTTCCACACCGGAACACAACAGTGCAAGCACTGCTGTGTAAGATGGTGGTAGCGATCCGGGCGGACCTCGCACCAGGTCCTACCACCTTCTTATGTTGCGATTTACCCAACGCATACGTTTTGTTTCAGCAACCATAGCTATGGTGGTATCCTCCCCACAGTGGCAGCAGTATTCCTACCAGCCAGTGGAGCGGCAGGCTGCGCAGGAGCAGACCGCGACCCCAGGGATTATGTCACTGGCCATCATGCCATTCAGCATGCTGGCGAAACTCATGAACTAGTTGAACAAAATACAATACATAAATTGATAACCTAACCAACTTAGAAAAGTTGAAAAACCCCCGACATTTTCATTTCAAAGTTCAATATTTCAAAAACGGGTGAACCGATTTTAATGAAACTTGGCTAAGAACCATCTCGATTAAACTAGCTTTCGATTGAAAAAAGCCGCATTGAAATCGGTCCATCCGTTTGGGAGCTATGATGCCACAGATAGATACACAGATACACATGTCAAACTTATAACACCCCTCTTTTTCGTCGGGGGCTAATAAAATAAATATCATGAGACAATTGACACCAATTGACCTAGTCTCAAACTAGGCAAAGCCTGTACTATGGGTACCAGACAACGGATAAACATACTTATATAGATAAATACATACTTATAAACTTACATACTTAACATCCATCCATTGGTTTCTGTGACACTGCAGATAAACTGAAACAGTATATTGGTAATTAAAGTCCAATATTTCAAAAACGGGTGAACCGATTTTAATCAAACTTAGCTAAGAACCATCTCGATTAAAATAGCTTTCGATTAAAAAAAACCGCATCGAAATCGGTCCATCCGTTCGGGAGCTATGATGCCACAGACAGTTACACAGATACACAGACACACAGATACACAGGTCAAACTAATAACACCCCTCTTTTTTGTCGGGGGTTAAAGACGGTCGTTAGCACAATGAGACATTACTCAACACGGAAATGTGAAGTGCTACAGATCGAAGGTCATTCAGAGCCGGGGCGCCCTTAAAGCGAAGCATGTACAGTCAAGGAATTTAATTCTCTACCCATTTCGTTGAAAGGTTTTTAAGCATTCGCAATGCATTAAGGTCGAAAATGTCAACGTAAACGCGACATGTCAAAGCAACGTCGTGTTGTATCTAGCTCTTATGGTGACAGTTTGCTATACGATATTAAACCTTAGGTGGGTTGGAGAAATTTAATTCCTTGACTGTATGTTTAGACGACCGGATAGCCCAGTGGTTAGAGACCCTGACTATCTATGAAACTTAGTTCCCGGGCTCGACCCACGGTCTAGGCACATGTTTAGTATGATGAATGATGTAAATAGTAGAGATAAAATAAAGAACGAAATGGCATTCACACTGATTTTTAATTATGTCTTAAGCACATTTAAATTAACACTTGGGCATAAGTTCCGCTTAATCAAGTAATTAGTAGAAATAATCAGCTGAAAATGAGCTCCGCTCAGCAGCCCTTATATGTGCTCGCCCCCACCAACGGCGGACTGCAGGTAGAATCAGTTGGGGGTAGGCTGGCAAGGCTTGGTTCGGCATTGGCTGGCCCGGCTGGCTGGCTGTGACTGGCTAAGGCATGGCGTAACAATACGAATGTTTATTTTCGGGTCTTGGATGTTTAATATGTATCCCATATAAGTATGTTTATCCATTGTCTAGTACCCATAGTACAGGCTTTGCCTAGTTCGGCACTAGGTGAATTGGTGTCAATTGTCCCAAAATACAATAACTCTTTATTGAACACCACTATCTCGCATGTTTAAAATATAAATAGCATGTTAGGGTCCGCGATCAAATATGTTGCAACTAAACAAATTATAAACCATGTATATTTGTGATATTTATTTATTATTATTTAAATAAAAAACATGTCGGGGACCAAAATAGAGAGATCTCTCTCCAGGCAGATGTTACACCTGGGGACCGAAGTCCGAAGGAAGAGAGTTGGAAGTTGTATTTATGCAACCGACTTGAGAAACTTCGTCAGTGCGATGTAGAACAGAAAACTGCGAAGAATGTCTAGATGTCGCTAGGAGTCGTTAGAAAATCATAAGTTGGTACTCCTACTGGATGATGGTTGGCGCCAGGTCGCCACACATATAATGTATAGGCACAGAACTAAATCAACAATCATAATAAAGAACAACCCAGTTCAACAGTGTTTTTGATTTGATTTCTTTGCGACGTAGCCACAGCCTCGCACCTGTTCAGCGCTGACAAAATGCGGCCCGCGCCCATTAGCTGTCATTAGACTGACGGATCTATACAGCGGCTGGTGGTTCAGGGTCGAGTCGAGGGCACCCGAGCTCGTGGAAGGCCGCCTATGAGATGGACCGACCAAATCAAAGCAGCCGTGGAAGGACCGTTGCACGCATGCACCAGAAAGGCGGCTGTCAGGGACGAGTGGCGGTGTATTGTGAGGCGGGTTACAGGTACTGACATGACGACCACGACCACTCTGTCAAGAGTGTAACGAAGCAGAAGATGACTGACATAATGTCAAACATCAAGGCATACGTATTTGCCAAGACAAGTATATATTCAATTAAATAAAGTTCGTGTTGTCTCACAATTTGTCTGCAAAATGTGTTTTATTTGTGCTTTTTTTTTTACTTAATTGTACAAAAAACAGGATAAACACACAAGTTACAACAATAACATTTGAGTACAAAGGCGGACTTATCTCTGCCAGTCAACCTTAACCTGGTTAACCTGGTTATTGAGTACTTTGTTATTGTTGATGCTTATGTATGAGAGTTAAAACAAAAATGCCATTTATACTACTTAAATCTGAAATTGACGCCATGGTTCCTGGGAACGGATTTCCCTGTCTCTTATAGTTTCTAACATCTCCTTACTGATCTATTTGGATGGCTCATCCTGTACCTATAGTCGTCAGTAGAATCACACAGGCACGCAGTGGTAGCTCGTTTAACGGTGGTGAGCTGCTAGGGTAGATAAATAATCAAACACTTTTACACCAAAAAAACAATTTATTATGCCAATTACACCCTTTTTAATACAAAACATATTCCCAATGCCAATTTTCAAACAGCTAGGTAGATTCACTTTAGAATTCTTATTAAAAATAGACTTAAGTATTACAAAATTTATCTGCCGCCTTCACTCCAATTTACTTAAAATCCCTTTCATGAAGGCCTGTTATCATTCTTCGCACACAAAGCAATCATCTCTTCCTACCCACGCGTGTGTGCAATGATATTATAAGTAAAGATACGTCATATGCTCACAAAACAATCGAAAACCGCGTTCCGAATATATTGACATTTGAGCGCAAGTTTGGACCATAAGGCCTTCTTTGCGCTTAATTTTCGGCATGCTGATGACTTACATACCTCTTTTTTACATGCAATACCATTGGTGTGTACGAGATGACTGTTTTAAGCCCGCGGAAAGCACTACAGATTAAATCACAGAAGTTGCGTCGAATTGTTCGAATACTGAATGAAAGTGTTTATGACATAGACTCCGTGTCAGGCGTGGCCAATCACTATTGGTTCAGCCACAGTACTATATCGGAGAGAAGGAAAGAGTCCATCGATTTGTATGGTAACCATGCGTGTAGCATTTTGCGTAGGTATTTTGACGTCACGAGTTTAATTTAGTGAGGAAATACCTCGATAAACAGCCCCAACGTTTTTGGTGGTGTTCGAATTATTCATCAACAAGGTCATTTGTATTTTAAAACCTATGACGTAATGAGGTTCTCAGCCTTCTTTTCTTCTATCCTGATACAATTCTGTGGATTCAGCCGATCGTGATTAGGAAAAAGAAGTAATAATATAATTATAATTAATACCACCGACTCACCAACACCATGGACTTCGGGTTAGCGCTTGAAAACGTCCGAATTAAAAGACCACTAACCGAGCGTCAGTCAGTCTTAGTTTGGTCGAACGACAGCGCTATGACGTAAGGCTGTCATCGAAACATGCCGTGTTGTACTGGGACACATTTTCAATGTCAACGAGTCTTTCAGTTCAAACTATTCTCTGCAACTTCCATGAATCGATCTAAACTGTGGCAATTAGTAGCTCGGATTATAAAAGGGGCCGAATGGTTCGGGGTAGGGGCATGGAGAAGGGGGGCACGGGCACGGGGGCGGGGGGCACGGGCATGGACTGTACGGGGTTAGGACCATAGAGGGGCAAGCGCATGGGGCTGGCAGGGGGCAGATCTGGATGGAAGGGGGGGCGATGCTGGCCTGCCCCGCGTGGCCAAGGCAAACTGTCGGCTGGTTGCCTCCGCCGCAACAGCGCCAGGAAGGAGCTGCCGCCGCCACCGCCAGTAGGGCTGCAATTTAATTAATAGTAGTTTAGGCAACTGCTACAATCAAAACAAAATTGCTTTATTTTTATGAAACATTCATAGAATGAAATTCAACATACAATGACAATGCAAAGAAAAATTCGTTAAGCAGCTGGACTTGAACCAGCAACCTCGGTAATCCGTACCACGCTCCACCAATTAAGCTATACTTAACGTTGGTGTACCTAACGAATTTTCCAATGTTTTTTTTTTTTTTTATGAATGTTTCATAAAAATAAAACAAAAATAATCAATAAATCGATTATTTTCATTGATTCAGAAAATAGCTCCATCTCTTGCCACTAATGCGTAACTGTAGAAGTTCCGTAGTGGGTGAGCTGCTTGATTAAGCTACTCATAGATGGCGCTGAGGAGAGATCTTCCAAATAAAATATGACAAGGCATTGAAAAATTCGTTAGGTACACCAACGTTAAGTATAGCTTAATTGGTGGAGCGTGGTACGGATTACCGAGGTTGCTGGTTCAAGTCCAGCTGCTTAACGAATTTTTCTTTGCATTGTCATTGTATGTTGAATTTAATTCTATGAATGTTTCATAAAAATAAAACAAAAATAATCAATAAATCGATTATTTTCATTGATTCAGAAAATAGCTCCATCTCTTGCCACTAATGCGTAACTGTAGAAGTTCCGTAGTGGGTGAGCTGCTTGATTAAGCTACTCATAGATGGCGCTGAGGAGAGATCTTCCAAATAAAATATGACAAGGCATTGAAAAATTCGTTAGGTTACGTTAAGTATAGCTTAATTGGTGGAGCGTGGTACGGATTACCGAGGTTGCTGGTTCAAGTCCAGCTGCTTAACGATTTTTTCTTTGCATTGTCATTGTATGTTGATAACAAAATTGCACCAAATATAACTGAATAACAAAACAATTTTTTCATAGTCATATGTAGCAAATATCAAGTCAATCATACCAATGGAATTGGACCAAATTTATAATTCTTAAAATTTAACCCACACAAGGCAAAGCTAAATAAAAGCTTGTTTTTTAGGGTTCCGTACCTCAAAAGGAAAAAACGGAACCCTTATAGGATCACTTTGTTGTCCGTCTGTTTGTCTGTCTGTCTGTCAAGTACCTTTTTCTCTGGTATTCGTGGAGGTAGCATGCTGAAATTAATATCAAATACTCAAGCCTGCGGTCCTTTAAAGCCGTGAAAAAATCAACCTTCTAAGTCAACGCAATCAAAAGATACAGTCATAAAAAAATCTATTTCCACACAAATTGCCGAAATCGGAAAACCTTCAGGGTACTTCCAGCTGTCCTACCTATAGAAACTTGAAATTTGGTATGAGGGTAGCTCTTATAGCAGAACCACTCCAAAAAGTCTCAAAATCTTAAAATTTTATGTCTGTCTGTAGATTTCTCAGACCAATATAAGTTGACCCCACCCTGCGTACATTTTGCTTAGGAGCAGGGCTCTGCTAACACTGGACTTCTTAAAACACTGGGGAAAAGCGTTAAAATCTTTCTACGGAACCCTCGTGCGCGAGCCCGATTCGCACTTGGCCGGTTTATGATTTTAAGGCGTCTTTAACGGATTCTGGATTTTACATAACGAAATCACTTCCCAATTTAAACCCATTCTCACGATTGAAATATCCGTTTCTCATTTTCAACCGCTTCTCTCACCAATTACTTACTATAGAAGTAATAATACTGTGTACTTACCGAAAAGCAATACGATGTATCGTCCAACCATAGCTGTTCTGTGTAGGAATTAACTCACACAAAGCCTTTTATATACTATTTAAACGCAAAAAGTATATGCCACGCTCTGCTGACTGTAAGAAAATCGTCAAAGTTTTTGAAATTACAACATCATATATTTTTAAATACTTTAGTGACTTTGTTATTTCAATGGCCGATCAAGATGATAACTATTATTCTACAATTAAACTTTCAGATTTTTAATTTTTAACGTTACAGTTT
Organism: Clepsis dumicolana; assembly: GCA_963691665.1. NCBI lineage: Eukaryota > Metazoa > Arthropoda > Insecta > Lepidoptera > Tortricidae > Clepsis > Clepsis dumicolana. Next base: position 6,460,519 of record OY829532.1, on the reverse strand, counting down.
TTGTAAGTTTTGCTATAACGAAATTGAACTTTAGGTATCATTGTCAAATCAAAATATGTACCATTAAGAACTATTACAAAGTATAGGCATTTATGTCAAACCTTCGTACGATGTACCTATAATGAGCTAATGTCCTATTCCCTTACTATTTAATTAATATCATATATTAAGCGTGATAGCTTAGTGGTGTGACCTATGGCCTCTCAAGCAGGGGGTCGTGGGTTCAAACCCCGGCTCGCACCTCTGAGTTTTTCGGAATTTATGTGCGAAATTACATTTGTAATTTATCATGAGCTTTTCGGTCAAGGAAAACCTCGTGAGGAAACCTGCACACTTCTGCGAAGCAATTCAATGGTGTGTGAAGTTCCAAATCGGCACTGGGCCGGCATTGAAACTATAGCCCAAGCCCTCTTATTCTGAGAGGAAGCCTGTGCCCAGCAGAAATGATAATTCTAAATAATCCAATTAATTGTAAGTATAATTATCACAAATTTGATGATTGATCTTATTTGATAGTAATTCTTATTCGTATTTAGGCATTGATATACAAAAATAGACAGATACGCCACCGCTTCGACGAGCGCGGACAAGCAATTATAGGTGAATCTGATTAGGTGGTTCGGTGACTTGTATGTATCCCTTGATGTTCGACATTATGTCAGTCTATTGACAGCTAATGAGTGAGGGCCGCATTTTGTCAGCGCTGAACAGGTGCGTGGCCTATTTTTATGTTTTATATATCCATGTATTCAGGTAATTGGTAACTATTTAGTAATTAAATTTTAGTGACTAATTTACTATTATGGGTACCAATATTTGTTTCAAGTCAATCTTAATTAATATTTAGATAGATGTTAAAATTTTGGTGATCGAAAATTCATTTACTTGGTGATCACATCCTTTTTATACACGATCACATGTTTAAGAATGTGAATGTGTAAGTTTATGTAAGAAAAACATAACATACGTACACATAAGTAGGTATCTACTTACCTAAAACTAACCTTGATAAATTATTCACAGTATTTAAGTAAACCAAAACTGTTATTATATGCTCAGCCTGCCCTGAAAGCCACAATTATTATCTAAACCAGGGGTTCCCAAACTGTGCGCCGCGGCGCCCTGGGGCGCCGTGAAGAGTCCCAAAGGTGCCGTGATACATTTCTGTTTTCTCTTATCTTAGGTACCGTATTGATGCCATTGTATCTACACACACACACACGCACACAGCTACAAACTTGGCACAGGGCGCCGGGACGAAATACAAAAATGTAAGGTGCGCCGCAAAATTAAAAAGATTGCAAACCCCTGATCTAAATCCAAAGATAATTGATGGAAATATAACATAAATATTGAATTGTATATAAAAGGGACATTTTTGGTATTTTGTCAGTAACGGGCGACGGTATGGGGAAAACATCAGCTTTGGGTGTTTTAGGTAAATATATTGTTTGAATAATAATAATAATAATACTATAATTTATGGCCTTATTGGATCGCAAAGGAGCATTTTTGTATTTTTTTTTTCAAGTCAAAATCTATTATCACAGAAAACCAGAAATCCAGAACCAGAAAAAACATGGTTAACTCCGGAAATCGAACCCAGATCCTTGACATTTCGTGACACGTTACATTACACCACAGTTAGTGCTGATGCATGGAAAATTTTGTGCCTATGAGTACTAACTGTGGTGTAGTGGTATGACACGTGACACGGAATGTCAAGGGTCGGGGTTCGATTCCCGGGGTTAATCATATTTCTCTGGTTTTCTGTGTATTCTTGTATAAGTGAGTATTCATAATTATGAGAAACGAAAATCACCAGTATTCATTTTATTTAATAAATAACTTAAACAATAAACAAAGACAAACATATTATTAAAACTTAACCTTAAGTTAAAAAAAATGGCCTAATCGCAGTCAACAGGCGAGGTGCCCATTTATTTGATATAAGTGCGGAAGGTACGTCATGTTGCACGAGTCCCGAAGTATCTAGGCCCGAGCCGCTAGGCGAGCGAAAACGACCCTTCCGCACGTATACCAAACGGCATTTTTTAATACATTTGCGACAACATGACAAAGAGGTGGCCTGCCACCACCCGAGGTGGAGGGAGGCGGCCCTTGTCGCCGGCACCTTGGAAAAGTAAAAAGCACTAGTAACTTTCCGCATGATACGTAGCTACAAAAAAGTACCACTTTTTGAGCAACTGTATTAAAAAATATTTTTTTTTCAGCTTTGGTGGCGTCCACGCTCGCGTTCCCCACGCCGGGGCCGGGCTGCGGATGCCTGCCGCCGTGCCTCAGCCCCTGCCCGGGGCCATGCGACCCCTGCCCGCCCCCTGAACCCCCGCTGTACTGCGGGCCTTGCCCCAGTAAGTATACATTTTTGTAGCTCACTGGGAAGGGAATGCACCCCTATGTTTGGGGCAATGTTACTCTGGTTTAGGGTCACGAGACCCCAACATGCCCCTACACCCCAGCTGTGCTACGGGCCTTGCCCAAGTAAGTGTACATTTTTGTAGCTCACAGGGAAAGGAATGCATCCCTATGCTTAGGGCAACGTTATCCAAGTCCAGGGTCACGAGACCCCAGCCCGCCCCTACGCCCCAGCTGTGCTACGGGCCTTGCCCAAGTAAGTGTACATTTTTGTAGCTCACAGGGAAGGGAATGCAGCAAAATGCTTGGGGTAACGTTACCCTTGTCCAGGGTCACGAGACCCCAGCCCGCCCCTACACTCCAGCTGTGCTACGGGCCTTGTACCAGTAAGTGTGTATTTTTGTAGATCACAGGGAAGGGAATGCACTCCTATGATCGGGGCAATGTCACCCTTGTCCAGGGTCATGAGAATGTTGAATGAATGAATTTTTGTTCATGCTCTCTTCTGTCATCCTGTTCACCAGAAACTGCTCTCACAATAAAATTCATACATATAAAAAAAATCACAATCATTTTGTGCTTTAGTCAAATGCAACTAAACGCATGTTCAGTATCTGGTTCTCTTGTTATGTTAAGTAAGTATATTCAAAAACAGAATCAACTTTTACAAGCGTCAGATTAACCCCATTATCATTTTTCAAACTCCACCTATTCCTTGTCGTAATACAAAAAATAGCAGGACAAACAAAATTTTGACACACGTCAGAGGCAAACATTCTGTCTTTTCACCCAACCCTATGCTCTTTACAGTGAATGTGATACATTATACAGGGTAATTTTTATTCACTGCACAAATTTTAAAATATGATTTTGTATCGTTAAGAGGCTTCCCTGAGAAAATGACCTTGAACAGCGTCTTCCTCACCCCACCTCACTTCTACTAGACAACTTCGTTTTAGTAGTGACATCTTTTAAATATAAGTCTAACTTAATTTTACACAGTGTTATCACAAATAACGCGTATTAAAGAAAATCGTTCAAAATTCGCACTATATTTCGTATATTATGATGTAATAACAGAATATTAATTGCTACTTGACTTACTTATGATGCAAATATCATAAGTATAAAATAGGAGAAAAAAATTAAACGTACAAAAACAAGTTAAGATGTTATAGCAAAGATTGTGCTATAGATACTTAATGTAAATAAATAAACATCATGGGACAATTGACACCAACTGACCTAGTCCCAAACTAGGCAAAGCCTGTACTATGGGTACTAGACAACGGATAAACATACTTATATAGATAAATACATACTTATATTAAAAGCATTTATACATTTTGTTTTTATCGTTTAAATAATCTACAGAATGACTCTAAAAAGCAGCCATTTCAGCGTCTGGATCAGGAAAGCCCCTTAATATAATATTATTACGACAGTAAAATCAATTACAATGTTTTTTTTTGTTGCAAAATATCCTACTTTTACCTTCTCGTGTATGAATTGTTAAGTTAGTGGAATCATCTCCAATATTTTTTAAGCTAGGGTAAAAATAACACAACATGTGTCATTGATTATTAACAATACGAAGCAAATATGTATTTTTTTACACCTATTAAAAAAATACCCTGTTTAGTTAATGAAGTTCTCAGCCCTTCTTGAGTGTCAATTTGACGACCGGATGCCCTAGTGGTTAGCGACCCTGACTATGAAGCTTGAGGTCCCAGGCTCGATCCCCGGTCGGGGCAGATGGTTGTGTGATGAATACGAATGTTTTAATATGTATATAAGTATGTATTTATCTATATAAGCATGTTTATCCGTTGTCTAGTACCCGTAGTACAGGCTTTGCCTTGTTTGGGACTAGGTCAATTGGTGTCAATTTGTCCCATAATATTTATTTTATTTATTTATTTTATTTTAATTGTCACGTGATATTAATTTTTCATATTTTATAACCTGAGTCAACCTTTTTTTTCCAGCCCAATGCGGAGACGGCCTGGCAAAGGCGAACGTGCCATGCAACCCAGTTAGTAACCAACTATCAGCGGCTGGGTTCCGGCCCATCCGCGTGCCAGGAGGCACCTTCTACATCAAGGCTTCCCCTGACGTGATCATCCATCCACCACCAATCTTAGTCCGTCCACCAGCGCTAGCACCGATCAGACCACCCCCCATCGTGGTGCAACCACCCCAACAGCCTCCCATCACCCCGCCAGCAATCATGGTCCGCCCGGCCCCACTGGGCCCGATAACCCCACCTTCGATAACTGTACGCCCACCGCAACAGCCTCCAATTTACCCGCCATCTATTATGGTAAGACCTCCCTGCCCAGGCCCAATCCAACCGGGTGCGATCAGCGTCATCCCTCCCTCGCTACCCCCAATCAACCCTCCACCAATTGTGATCAAGCCCCCTCAACAGCCCAACCTCCGGCCCCCCCAGATAGTCTTCCCATCCTCTATCCTATCCAGAGTTAACAGGGGTTTTGGCGGGTCCGATTCTTCAGGTTCTGAATTCTCTTCCAGCTCATTCTCGTCCAGTACCGGATTCTTACCCAGCCCGTGTCCGCGTAACCCTTGCCCATGCAATCCATGCAACCCGGGCCCCGCCCCATGTGACCCCTGCCCCAGGCCATGCGACCCCTGCCCCAGGCCATGCGACCCCTGCCCCCTACCATGCAACCCCTGTCCCCCACCATGCGACCCATGCCCCAGCGCATGCGACTCCCGCTTTAACCCAAGTATTCTTTAAAGCAATGTCTTCAGATAAAGACCCATTGGATAGTCAATGAAGCGACGTTCAAAACTCTAGAGTAACTCTTGTCTAAAATGTGTAATCTCATAATATGCAATACACACTAATTGTTTTAATTACGGGATACCTATTGACTGCATAGAGTACTATTTAGCTTTTGACTAGCCACGGTATGGCAACGAACTTTGATTTTCTGATGCCTTTATCTTTGAATAATAGATCTCTGTAGGGTACGGTTTTAGCAAAGTAATTTGGTTCTGATTTTACTATAGTATAAACATCTGTATACATTATATTCGATTGTGATAGCATAGTACAAAGATAGTTGACATTGTCATACTATCTCAACACTACATCAACTTGGGTCTTTCATAGTCAACGATAAGCAGATACGTAGACCAAACTTATATTTTCTTCGCAAGGAAACCTGTTGACATACGTAATGCGCGATTTTATCGTAACATCTTTAAATGAAAAACAAATGACGACTGCTTGGCGATACGGTAGCTGGTGTTGTAATTGTAACACGACTGCATGACTACAAAATGTACTGTATACTGTAGCAGCCTCGTTCGAAGCTCGGAGCACTGTCACTTTTCGGTTCTAAATGATAGACGATTTGATACTTCACTCAACGTTGTAACTTTAGGAGAATAAGACCCTACTCACACGGACGGACCTCACAAAACACAATACCTGCCTCTAAATAAATTGTAAGCCTACAGTATATTGTCGTATTGTGCTGGTTTTATGTTTTATGCCAACTGAGATCTTGTTGATGTCGTGAGAAGTATGCATGTTTGTCAACATGTATGATTAGTCTGTGATGAATGCTTGCAAACGTAGCCTTTATTTATTGTATGTTTTATTATGTATTGTATTAAAAAAGATATATATATTTTACTTGCTTTTGTTTCATTTTGTTTATTCAACAACCTAAGTAAGTAGTTCTGTTGTAGCAAGCATTGCTTTTAAAACTATAAGTAAAAGATGGTATTTGTCATCCACTGACGAATTAAATAAATAAGTAAGTATGTACAAAATCAAACAATTTTCTACCTAATTTATTGAATCAGGCGTTACTTTGCGGAGGCCCATATTTATGAACTAAAACAATTACTTTGCTCACCCGCGACCACTCAAAAAGTAGTCGAAATGGTGGCATGTTGAACGATTGTTATAGTGTAGTGTTTCGCTTTGATAATGGTCTCGTGGAGAGTGCCGAAACGCGTCACCTTTTAGTTTAGTGGTGGTGGTGATAGTTGGGTCTGTGTGGCATGTGTTGATTCGTGCAGCAGTTGAGGCGGAGGTGTTGCATGGAAACAGACATTTGCCGCACAGATTAACTATTTTTCATTTGTGGTCGCGGGTCTTAGAGCAGGAAAGGAATGGAGATATTAAAGCAAGATTTCCCATCTGCCAGATCTCTAACATTAAGTCTGATCAAAATGACCAGGGTCTGTTGATTGTGTGTACGTGTTTTTGGCATTTGTGTGACAGTTTTGCTTTTGTGTGCGTTTGTAGGAACGTAACAAATTTTGACAGGAGCGTAGACGTGTGCTGTACGTGTGTTCCTCGTCCCCCTCAAAAAGTGGCAGAAAAGTTGTAGTGCATAGATAAGCCGAAGGCACCCCCCGTCTGTCTGCTTTATGATTGTAACTTGTGTTTGGAAAAAAAAAGAAGCGTGTGCCAAGTTTCTCGCGGCGCATTCTTCTTAGCAAGCAGACGTGTAAGGTCATTCAACTGCCTAATTCTTCTTCTTCTTAAATTTAAGAGCTACGTCCTTGTCGGTGGAGTAACCGCCACTCCGCGCGGTCTTCGGCCAGCCGTTTGATCTCCTGATACGACACGACACCCACTTTCTCCTTCACCTGATTAAAATAGGTCAATCTTGGCCTTCCTCTGCCTCGTCTTCCTTCTATTTTTCCTTCCAGCAGGTTTAAAAAGCCAAAATATCCACAAAAGCTCAAAAACGCCTTATAAAAGTGTACATCTGGAGCATTGCATTGTATGGAAGTGAGACATGGACCATGACCCAACGGGACAGAGAAAGGCTAGAGGCCTTTGAGATGTGGTGCTGGAGGAGGATGGAGAGAAAAGAAAACCAACGAAGAGGTTCTTACCATGGTCAAGGAAAAAAGAATATTACTGGAGACGATAAATTGTAGAAGGGGGCATATGATGGGACACTTGATACGACACGACGATTTCTTTTAAACCAACTGCCTAATTACTGAATAAAATTTTGATTATAATGATAAATGGTTTAGATTTCGAATTTGATATTCCGTGGCAGTGGAGATAAGCCTTGAAACTCCCAGCACACATTTACGCGGTTGACTTTTCTTCCATATTCGTAGCTACGTGATCAAATAACCCCCCCTAGTCACGTAGGGTTCTCCAGTTCGTTAGGTGCCGTTGACTCTGAGTCAACGAGGTCCATGGCTCTTTCCAAATAGCAAAGATAACCTTGAAAAGAACTCTGAGAATAATAATAATAACTTAACTGACTTAAGAGTTGAACAACTCACGACATTTTTATTCCAATATCTCGAAAACATTTTAACCAATTTCGACAAAACTTAGCTAGAGAAAGCACAAGACAAGTCTGAGTGGAGAGCCTTGGGGGAGGCCGCCGGCTAGCAGTGGACGTCTTTCGGCTGACATGATGATGATTTCTCATTTATGACATTTGACGTACCTGATGTTACCGTCTAAATAATTCAATCAGTGAATTTAGTCACCAAGTGAGAATCAAAAATCGATCGATTAAACTATGATATCAAATACGAATGCCCCCACACACTCGTAAAAACGAGATCACTGAGTGACTTCTTGACCACTGGCAGTGACAACTAACCCTAATCTGCTATGTTGACCGTTTTGTCTATGACAGTAACGCGTAGCTATATGTTACGGCTTTTGGCAAAATAGTGATATCAATGTCACGGGTGGGAATTTAGTCACCAAGTGAGATTCATATATCGAGCCCCTGATAATAGATTCCAACAATTGAATTAAATATCATAGGACAATTGACACCAATTGATTTAGTTCCAAGGATAACCGTTCATGTATTTTTGACGACCGGATAGCCTAGTGGTTAGAGACCCTGACTGTGAAGCTTGAGGTCCCGGGTTCGAATCCCGGTCGGGGCAGATGTTTGTATGATGAATACGAATATTTGTTCTCGGGTCTTGGATGTTTAATATGTATATAAGTGTGTATTTATCTATGTAAGTATGTTTATCCATTGTCTAGTACCCATAGTAGGCTTTGCCTAGTTTGGGACTAGGTCAATTGGTGTCAATTTGTCCCATGGTATTTATGGTATTTATTCATTATTACATTTTACACCACACCCTACCACACCCTAAACAGTAAGCTACAATGTTTCACAATTAACTTACATACAAACTTCCTTTGTATACCTCCTTTATAAATATCTTTTATTGCTTTTATTACCAATATAAATGCCTCGGCTTGCCAAAGTTCGCCAAAAGAAACAATGCATTGTATAATAGCTGTGTAGTTTTGCAGTATGTTTGATAGCTGTCTGCCAAATTGCTGCTGTTCTCTGCCATACTTTGCATAATTTTGTAAAGGTATTACTTAAAATGATAGTTCGTTTTACTAGTTCGGTTAACGTTCGTAGTTAGAGTTACATAGTTTCAAACCTACAAGCGATTGATTGCAAAAGTGTTTGCAAGAGCGCCTAGTGTAATTGCCGATCAGGCCGTTCGCGTTTAACAATACTCATACTATTTGACACTTAAACGCAAACGCGATCGAGACGCATTTTGTGCTTTTTGATTAAGTACATTAAGGGCACAGAGCGTCTAGTGTAATCAAAGACCACAATGACGTCTCGATCGCGTTTGCGGTTACATCTGAATCACTATGGACAAATTAGCAGCGCCACCAGTGGCTCGTGTCGACAACACACAGTCCTCATAATATACTATACTCACAGCACAGGTACAATTAACCACCCACCCTGCTTTTACTATTTATTGTACAAGTATTATTTATTTAAATAACAGTTTTTACGTTAATCAAGGAAAAAGTGGTGGGCGATTAATTTTGCCTGTGAGTGTTTTTGACACCCGTAACACAGAATACATAATAGTGCAAGTACCTACCCGTAACGCAAACCTCAAGCGCTTTTGCAACTCTGAAATAAGCTTGTAAGCGCCGGGACCCCATGGACCCAAATAAGCTTGTAAGCGCCGGGAGCCCATGGACCCAAATAAGCTTGTAAGCGCCGGGACCCCATGGACCCAAATAAGCTTGTAAGCGCCGGGAGCCCATGGACCCAAATAAGCTTGTAAGCGCCGGGACCCCATGGACCCAAGGTTTCAAACCCGACAGCAACAAAATTGTAGTTCGGACCGAGGGATTGATATTTAGAAAATATTCTATTTTCGGCCGTTAATTGTATCACAGTAAATAATTTAAAAAAAAGGAAAACGTTTTAAATCTTTTTAATCAACCGAATTAAAACATTTTCGTCTGTTTTATGTTCATCAAATCGACCGCAAAGCATTACAAATAATATTTGAAAAACTTTTTTTTGTCTGTGTCAAAACAATTTTATGTTTAAAACTAAATTCTACGTCCCTCTTTCATACATAAAAAATCCTTTCCAGTACGATTTAAGGTTCATTTTTGAGTAATTTTTTTTTGTTATGCTTTTGAAATGTTTAATGTAAATTATGTTTTTTTTCGCATTTAAGGATTTTTTTTTCAAAATTGCATCAGACGACCGGACGATGGCTAAGGGCAAAGTAATATGGTTATCTGGTAAGTTAAAAAAAAACATGTTTTTAACTAAAAACTAACACTAATTTAAAAGTTTACTTCTTACGCCTTAAACTCCTCCTGGACCTTCGTCTACCACGAAGAAATTTATATTATCATATAATTTTAGCCGACTTCAAAAAAGGACTAGGTTCTCAATTCGTCGGGACTTAGAGCAGGAAAGGAATGGAGATGTTAACGCGCGATTTCCCCTCTGCCAAATCTCTAACATTACGTCTGACCAAAATTATCAGGGTCTGTTGATTGTGTGCGTGTTTTTGGCATTTGTGTGACAATTTTGTTACAAAAGCGCTTAGTTGATGCAACTTGTGACCAAAGGGCTGGCAGTTTTCTCTCTCAAAGAATCAGCATCGCTATTCAGCGAGGCAACGCTGCCAGCCTTTTGGGCACTATGCCACGGGGGCCTTATTTAAATTTAATTTAGTTTTAAGTTGTAGTTTATTTAGTTTAAGCTTAGATTTAATGTCATTGTAAATTGCTTTTATTATGTTAATAAAGTAGAATTCTATGAATGTTTCATAAAAATTTTGTTTTAGTGTGCGTTTGTAGGAACGTACCTACAAAGTTTGACAGGAGCGCAGACATGTGCTGTACGTGTGTTCCTCGTCCCCCTCAAAAAGTGGCAGAAAAATTGTAGAGCATAGATAAGCCAAAGGCGCCTCCCGTCTGTCTGCTTTATGCGTGGGGATGTTTTTTTTATTGTGTGTTACGTAATTCAATATTTATTCAAAGGAACATAATAAGCAGTATAAACGTGGGTATTGAAATAATACTAATACTATAACTAAAAATAAAATAAAGTAACACTACACAAACTAAATAAAAATAAAATAAATAAATATCACGGGACAATTTGACACCAATTGCCCTAGTCCCAAACTAGGCAAAGCCTGTACTATGGGTACTAGACAACGGATAAACATACATATATAGATATATACATATAAAACATCCAAGACCCGAGAAGAAACATACCATACCATACATACGAGAACTAAAACTATAAACTATATATATTTGACGGCCGGATAGCCTAGTGGTTAGAGACCCTGACTATGAAGCTTGAGGTCCCGGGTTCGAATCCCGGTCGGGGCAGATGTTTGTATGATGAATACGAATGTTTGTTCTCGGGTCTTGGATGTTTAATATGTATTTAAGTATGTATATTTATCTATATAAGTATGTTTATCCATTGTCTAGTACCCATAACACAAGCTCTGCTTAATTTGGGACTAGGTCAATTGGTGTTAATTGTCCCATGATATTTATTATTATTATAAATAAAAAAGCTGTCCCAAATCACTGCCGGGCGGTAAGGTGCCCAGAAGGCTGGCAGCATTGCCTCGTATTATATTTTTGTAATTTACCACAGGAAAGGTTTTAATCAGTCGCAATGTTAGCCTCGGGCTTTCGATCCGTTACACAGGAGCTCAGTTCAAAGCTTAAATAAACATGGTCTGACCATTTTCTGAATACGCGTACCTATATAAAAAAAAAAAAAATGTCACTGATATTTTAACGAAAGTCTTCCTTACATAGATTATAGTTAGGTATGTTTTTAACCACCAACGCAAAAAGGGGTGTTAGAAGTTTAAAAATACGTCTCGAATGCGTTTGCGTTAAAGACGTGTCAAATAGTATGAGAATTGTGAGGAATTTGGCTTGAAACAGATGAGAGTGGCTGGTGTCGGTAATTAAATTTTAGTTTCTGTGCTTAATGATGTTTGGTGGCTAATAAAGATAGTGAATTATACAACAAATTAACGTGACAGTGCCCAGCAAATAAATAATTCAAGTGAAAACGTGTATTCCCTCTGTTCGTGACCCCCAAGTACCCGCCGGCTGCTGCTCGCCGTAGCTCGCCGTAAAGTACACTGTCACTTTACGGAAGGCATGAGCAGCTGACAGGACGTGATTAGCACAGACTGACAACTCTGACGGTACCACTACTTTAATATTCAAATTTCTTATTTTTTTTTTAATTCATCCCATAAGGGATAGGCAAAGGAACTGAGTCCATACAGCCACGTCTGATGTGTTTTGTAAATTTCTGTATATTAAGGTCCTGTCATCGTCAGAGTTGTGTCAGTCTGTCCTAGTCACGTCCTGTCAACTGCTCATGCCTTCCGTAAAGCGATAGTGTACTTTACGGCGAGCTACGGCGAGCAGCAGCCGGCGGACACTTGGTGGTTACAAACAGAGGGAATACGCGTTTTCACTTGAATTCTTCATTTGCTGGGCACTGTCACGTTAATTTGTTGTATAATACACTATCTTTATTATTCACCAAACAACATTAAGCACAGAAACTAAAATTCAATTAACGACACGATCCACTCTCATCGGTTTCCCGCCAAATTCCATTCAGAAATTTACAAAACGCATCAGACGTGGCTGTATGGACTCAGTTTCCTGTTCCTATCTCTTACGGGATAAATTAAAAAAAGTATGAGAATTGTTTATTGTCGATACTTGCCACTAGTGGCGCTGGCAATTTGCCCATAGTAATTCAGACGTAAACGGGAACGCGATCGAAAAGTATTTTTGGTCGTTGAATACACTAGACGCTCCGTGCGTGCCTGTCACGTCGTAGTCGATTGACCATTTCTTCACAATTACATTTCCAATTTATCGCGAGCTTTTTGGTGAAGGAAAACATTGCGAGCAAACCCGCCCACTTGTGCGACCAATTTAATGGTGTGTGTGAAGTTTTGCGGGTGGTAGGACCTTGTGCAAGTCCGTCCGGATCGCTATCACCATTTTACTCGCTAATCCTGCCGCTAAGCAGTGCTTGCACTGTTGTGTTCCGGTGTGGAGAGTAAGACAGCCGGTGTAATTACGGGCACAAAAGACATTTCATCTTAGTTTTCCAGGTTGGCAACGCATCTGCAAACGCTTGCGGGTGTCTATGGGCAGTGGTGATCACTTACCATCAGGTGACCCACTTGCTCGTTTGCCTTCCTCGTCGTATTAAAAATAAAAAAGTGCTCGCATGGGAACAAAAACCCCAAGCCGTCTCCTTCTGATAGGAGGCTTGTCCCCAGCAGTGGAACTTAAAAATGGCTGATGATGATGATGGATATTCTGTGTTTTAGTGTAACTCAATCTTGTGTCGAAATTAACTATAAATACTCCATCAATAGATTAAACTGGACCGGGATAATCTAGAACTATTTGCATAAGCTTGTCGGCTACGTCAATATTTAACTGAATGGTTACTATGAAGTTCAAACATTTGTTTAGTTCCATCAAAGGATCAATTGTAACTCTAGCTGGGTTTATGTGCTTAGGTAATTATACAAATGAAAATTCACTAAAAATAAAAAAGTACGTACTAAAGTACAGAAAATTCTGTAACATCCAATTGACCCTTATTAAACCGACTTTTTGTATGTTTGTTTTTTCGGTCACCCCGTTCGAAATTGTTTCTCAAATTTCAAACTGAAACGTAAGTAAATATACAGAAAGACCAGAAAATAAATTTTCTAACTGGGATTCGAACCCAGGACCTCCACCATACCGTGGCGTTGTGCTACCAACTGCGCCAAATTCTTATATACTCACGTTTCAGTTTATTTCAAATTACTTAGCGAATGCTGACTCGCTGGCCCTCACCCTACCCTTATTAAGCAAAAAAATTCAAAGGGCGTATATTATTTTGACAGTAAGCTAATTGACGAAATTGGACTAAATGTTACACACGTTAATAAAAAAAAACTGAAATTTCAATTTGCTTACCCGCTACAACACGACGTTCGAATTTTGTAACTAATATACTTAAAAACTTTTTTTTTCAGTTCTAATCCTAGGCTCGGGCTTAGCCCAGCCTTTGCCTGACCCCAAATGCCCGTGTGACCCCTACCCCTCTGACCCGTGCCCCAGTCCGTGCGACCCCTGCCCCAGTCCGTGCGACCCCTACCCCAGTCCACGCGACCCCTGCCCCAGTCCGTGCGACCCCTGCCCCAGACCGTGCGAAGCCATCGATGTCAGGCCGTGCAACCCTTGTGCTCAACAAGTCAACTTCGGATATGGGCAGGCTCCATCAGGTAATTATTTATAAACTGCCTAAAAAAATGGAGGTGGTTCTGCATTCGACTGTTTTTTTTTTATACGGTTGCGTTGGACCACAATCACGCCTGATGGTAAGCTAAGATGTGGTCTACGGTGGAGCAGGATTGCTTGTTTTTAACCGACTTCAAAAATGGAGGAGGATCTAGGTTCCACTGTATGTATGTACATCGAATACTCCGTCAGTTGTAGACCGATTTTCAAAATTCTTTTTTTAATCGAAAGGGTATAAACCTGAGGTAGTCCCATTGTCACCAAGTCAAGATCTGATGATGGGATCCCAGGGAAATCGAGGGAACCCTCAAATTTTATAGGCGCGTATGTGTTTCATATATTTTCTAATTCAAGTATTTGCGTCTGGTAGACATAATCTCATGTTGATGAGCAGATGATGGAAGGTAAGGTTTTCTTTAAGGCGGTGTTTTTGTTTTAAGTATGTTACGCGATTACTCCGTTAATCATGAATTGATTTAGATAATTCATTTTTGTTTGACAAGATTCATTATGTTAAATTGTATCCCTCTCTTGTTAGTACTTGTTCGATCGATTGATAGTTTACAAAACAGGTAATTGTGGGTATGTGTGCGTGGTGATAACCACTTCTGTAAACCAGCGTTACCAATTTTTTTTTTATTAAAAGATATCCGCCACCCATGAGAACCAGCAACCCCAAGAGTTACTAGTCCGTTGCCGGCCTTTAAGGAGGAAAAGAGATGGAGGAAAGGGGTCCCCAGATAGGGGTATAGCGGGGGGTGGGGATGATCCAAGCCAGGCAAAGCCAAGCCAAGTTGATTGCGGCGCATTCTTAAAAAACCGGCCAAGTGCGAGTCGGACTCGCGCACGAGGGTTACGTAGAAAGATTTTAACGGTTTTCCCAAGTGTTTTAATAAGTCCAGTGTTAGCAGAGCCCTGCTCTTAAGCATAATGTACGCGGTATGGGGTCAACTTATATTAGTCTGCGAAATCTACAGACAGACATAAAAAATTAAGATTTTGTGACTTTTCAGAATGGTTGTGCTATAAGAGCTACCTTCATACCAAATTTCAAGTTTCTAGGACATCTGGAAGTACCCTTTAGGTTTTTGGAAATCGGCAATTTGTATGGAAACTAGCTTATGCCCTGCGGCTTTGCCCCCGTGAAATATTTTAAAATAGGCTAGTTCCCTATCCCGTGGGAATTTCGTAAAATCCTTTCTTAGTGCACCTCTAGGATACTCAAGGTACATGTTTGCCAAATTTCAAGTCTCTAGGTCTAGTGGTTTAGGCTGTGCGTTGTCTGTCTGTCAGTCAGTCACGGTACTGGTATAAATAGATTTTTTAATGACCGTATCTTTTGATTGCGTTGACTTAGAATGTTGATTTTTTCACGGCTTCAAGGGACCGCAGGCTTGAGTATTTGATATTAATTTCAGCATGCTACCTCCACGCGTTCCAGAGAAAAAGGGTCTTGACAGACAGACAGACAGACAGACGGGCAACAACATGATCCTATAAGGATTCCGTTTTTTTCTTTTGAGGTACGGAACCCTAAAAAGCATTCAACTGCCTAGCTATTTGCTGAATACAATTTTGAAATTTGATCCCGAAATCTTTTCGTGGCACACCTGAGTGGCGGCCATTTCAGTTTCTTTAATCTATGTAATTTGCCATTACATGTAGGTGTATAATTGGCCTGTTTTGTCAGCCGAATAAACAGTTGTTACCTATACTTATTCCTTTAAAATAGCTTGAATAGTTTTGCGGCATGCTACATTTTTGGTCGCATAGATGTACCTGTACCCATCTTGCAGGTGTGGTTGAAGAAGCGAATTACTTAATTGTTTTCAGTTCATAAATAATGTATTTACTCCGCAGGCAGCGTAATAGTCAGACCGGGTGAAATCCGCTTCCAGCAGCCTCAGAACATAGTCGTCAGGCCAGGACAGATCACACTCCCCCGGCCCCAACCGATCTGGGTCAAGCCTCGTCCGGTGCAGCCGCCGCAACCGACGCCGATCTGCGTCCGACCACCCCCGGTCCAGCCCCCGTGTCCGACGCCGATATGCGTCAGCCCACCCCCAGTGTGCCCCCCCGTGCCGCCGCCAATCTGCGTCAGACCTCCTTCCGTGTATGTGCCACGATCGGCTCCAATTAAGGTATGTCACAAGCATGAACTATTAACTAGCGGCCTGTGAGCTGCAAACCTCGCGATCGCGACCTTATTTTTAAACACAAGTTTTTTTTATAAAAACAATGAACGGACAAAAAATCCTGATCACAAAATTTCACGAAGATCAGGTCATATTTAAACAGTTTTCGTTTAATTTTTCTTTAAAACAAAATACAAAAAAACGAATCGACAAAACAATCAGAATCTGTTCACAAAATTTCAAGAGAATCGGTTGAGAAATACGGCCTGTAGAGAGAGCCACACAGACGGCGGACAGATATACGAAATAATTTTTGTCCAATCTAAAACTAAAACGCTTCGGTCACTTCGTTCGCTCGGTTTATGTATGAAACTATCACATAGTTCGTATTTTCAAAACTAAATTAAATCTAAATAAGGCCCCCGTGGCATGGTGCCCAAAAGGCTGGCAGCGTTGCCTCGCTGAATAGCGATGCTGATTCCTTCAGAGAGAAAACTGCCAGCCCAGCTCGTATTAGTTCTGTTTCTGTAACACTGCTCAATATTTTGTCCCCAGGTCCAGCCAGCGCCTGTCCAGCCCCCCCTCCCGGTTCCACTAGTAATCTCCCCCCCTCGGATCATCGTCCCCGCGCCCCCCACCATAGTCTTCCAACCCGACTCCCCTACAATCTTCAGAACGTGCGGCTGCGCGTCTGTGAAGAGACTCCCCCCTGGCTATACGGGGGCTTCTTTCTCAGGAGGGGCTACTTACTCAGGGGGGGCTTCGTACCCAGGGGGGGTTTCTTACACAGGTGGGGCTGCTTACTCAGGGGGGGCGTCTAACCCAGGAGGGGCTTCTTACCCAGGGGGGGTTTATGCCCCCTCTTCTCCGTGCGCCTCTCCGTGTGGCTCCCCTTGTCCATGTTCAAGCTAATTCTAGGTATTTAGAACTCGTTGAACTCAAATTGTAGGGTTCAGACTTCGTATTTTCTGTGGTTAAATTCTCAACTCCTGTTTGCACTTATTGTCATTTGGTGAGTGCCGGCAGAAAACATCCTTGAGGTTTATAAATCATTGCTAAGGCTAAGTGCCTTTGAGTGTTTCTCTAGCTGATAATATTGTTCCTTGCAATGTAATTAAATTAAAAAGAAAACAGCAATATTGGCAATTTTACGAAGTTTTCTGACAATATTCTCGCAGCTGAGAATAAAAGTAGGTATGTTTTGAAATATTCCCGAAAATTATGGCAATGTCACGAAGTATTCTAAAAATGTTTCCATTTTGGAGATTGTGCTTTGTTATTTGCGTTTATTGAGTTACCATCAATACCTACAAATACATTGTAAGTCATATACGAAAGTCTAGACAGTAGTTTAACTGAAACGTCTTTTTAACGAATCCTACATTAAATAGTTTAACGTTTTTCAGATACATATTTCAATGGCATAGGGTTTATTATGTTACTGTCTTACAACATATGTAGTGACAGGTATATTATGTATTACTTATATATATTTATGCATCTAATGTATTTATTTGTATATATTATTCTAAGGCTACTTTTGTAAGTGCGAATGCAATCGAATATTATACGGGTGATATCAGCAGCATATATGTGTTTATTTACTATATCCATTACTAACTCCCTAACTATCTTTTTTAATTATACTTAAGTACAAAAAATATAATTGATGAAACTGACATAAATATCTACAGCATTTATAACTTTCTTCTCCAGTGTTACCACTGCCCTTCAAAACTAGTACACAAAAGCAATGAAATCCTTTCGGCCGTAGGTTGTCAGCAGGGTGATCCCCTCGGTCCAGCGATATTTAGTTTGGCTATTAATCCGATAATCCGCAATCTAAATTCGAAATTGAACGTTTGGTACCTTGACGATGGGACCCTAGGAGGAGACGCACAGACTGTCCTAGCAGATCTGATAAAAATTAAACAGCAATTCAATGGTATAGGTTTAGATTTGAATTTTGATAAGTGTGAATTATATATTTCCGATCGAATAGACCAGCACACCACATCCCAAATTATTCAAAATTTCGATAACGTCGCTCTAAATTTAAAAATAGTACCCAAAGACAGTCTACACCTCCTCGGCTCCCCCGTCTGCGACGAGGCCATCCCTCTTCTCCTCACTAAATTGACTTCAAAATTTAACAATTATTCGGACCGCCTTGTCAAAATTAGTAGTCACTCCGCTCTATTTATTCCAAAATTTTGCTTATTTGTTCCAAAATTTACTTACCTGCTCCGCTGCTGCCCAATTTGGAAATTCCCCCATTTGATCCAACCCATCGACAATCTTATGAAATTCCAAATCGAAACTATTTTGAACATCCACCTTAGCGAGCAGGCATGGACCCAAGCCGCTTTACCGATAAGGCACGGCGGTTTGGGTACCCGCAAAATTTCTAGTATTGCTTTGCCGGCATTCCTGTCTTCCATCCACAGCACGTTAGATCTCGCAGGTAACATACTGAACACCCCAACGGGTATAAACTGTGAAATCGCGGGCCTGAATGAGGCCACGAATGCCTGGCTAGCTGGACCGAGCCCAATTATCCCAACTAGACCCAAAAGGCAAAGGGCCTGGGATACAATAGCCTCTTTCATCACTTTCAACTCACTCAAAGACACATCGTCAGGCAGGGATCTGGCAAGGCTGCTAGCAGTGTCCAAGCCAGAGTCAGGTCACTGGCTCCATGCCTATCCCTCGCCTAACACAGGAACATTTTTAGATCCCGCCACACTCCGCATAGCTGTCGGTCTCCGGCTCGGTGCTGGAATTTGCACAAGCCACAGCTGCACTTCTTGTGGGGCCCCTGTAGACCGACTCGCTCACCACGGCCTTTCCTGCTCCTCGGGCGCCGGCCGCCTGTCACGCCACGCTGCACTCAACGACATCCTCAGAAGGGCACTCGTCAGCGCCAACGTCCCCGCTGCTCTGGAGCCCCAGATTGCGCGGGGTGATGGCAAGCGCCCTGATGGGATGTCGTTAATCCCCTGGAAGATGGGCCGTGCGCTGGTGTGGGACGCCACTTGTACGGACACCCTGGCAGCGTCCTACGTCCCACTAACAAGCAAACGGGCAGGAGCGGCAGCGGACGCCCGGGAGCGCCTCAAGGTCAGCAAGTACAGCTGTCTCGGCGCCCAATACGAGTTCTTGCCGTTTGGCGTCGAGACGCTGGGTCCTTGGGGTAAGGGTGCGCTCGGGCTCCACAAGGAGCTGAGCAAACGCCTGACAGAGGCAACAGGCGACCCTCGCGCGGGCAGCTTATTCGCGCAAAGAATTGCTATTGCAATTCAGCGCGGGAATGCTGCCTGCGTGATGGGCACCCTGCCGAGAGGTCCAGGTTTGGTAGGTATTTAATTTTTAAGTTAGTTTTAGTTTTAATATTTTAATTTACTTTGTAGGTAGTGTTAATCTCATAAATAATCTTATGTATAATTAAATGAACTACTTCTAGGCCAGTCATATTCTACATTAAAAACTCTACAGCATCTTATTACTGTATCATAATTAAGAATCGGGATAAAAGGTTTTACTCCATAAATGAAAACAAAGAATCCAATACATAATTTAATGTCCAATTAAATAAATACATAAACAAAAAGAAAAATTTTGAAAAACACTTTTTTTTTCAATCCAGACATATAGGAAAATCATTTTTTCTCCTTAACTAGATATTGAGTACAATTTCGAAATGAAAACCTAAAAAATAACTATTGATTTTAAAAAGCCTGTAACTTTGTGGTAGCTACCTATATATCTGAAGTTTTTTTTAACATGCATCATAATACTACAATTTTGAATTCGGAAAGAGTTTATCACATTTCACATTTTTGGTCTGCCACATTTTCCTGACTACTTGTACTTTGGGTAAGGCCACATCTTTACAATTGTCAGTTTTTATGACAATTCGAACTACATTTCTTTGACAACATGAAGCGCGCTAAAACGAAAGCTCTTCAAGTCAACAGTTGACACCGAACTGTCATTGAAAGCTGACAATTGTAAAGTTGGTGAAATGTTTTCTCTCAAGGTAGAAAGAAATATTGCCGTCATAGGAATACTCCCAATATTGCCGAGTATATTCGTAATTTAACGACAATATTGAGCATATACCCGCAGCTATGATATTGCCAATGACACATCACTAGCCTTTTAGTCAAAGTATCACAAGTACATTGTGAGTTATCTTTTCGAAGTACGAGACCAATTAATTAAGAGAAAGGGCCAACAAGTCTTTTGAAATTATCCGATGTGCTTGATTCGTGGTTATAACTCATAATTGGCCGATTGAATCCTCCCCTCGCACACGAGATTGAGTTACTTAAGGAGGATGAGCTGTCTATAAAAAAGAACCATAAGGCATACCTAGTCGGCCCAGGCCTAAACCTAGGGGATAGCCCGCTAGACCTCCTAAACCTAACCCCAAGTTAGGAGTAGACTCACAGACAGTGCTTGTACCAAGACCGCCAAAGCCCAAAGCGCCGAGACCTCCGAGTCCTCCCAACCCTAAAGGATACCCTCCCAGACCTAGGCCTATATTAGGCTGTGATTCGCAGACTGTAGTTGCGCCAAGGCCGCCTAAACCGAGACCGCCAAGGCCATACCCTAAGCCTCCTAAGCCTCCTAGGCCTAGGGAATATGCTCCTAATCCCAGACCTAGATTAGGTTGTGATTCACAGACTGTAGTTGCTCCGAGACCACCTAAACCAAGACCTCCTAGCCCTAGGCCACCATAGCCTAGTCCTCCTAGCCCTAGTCCTCCTAATCCAAACCCAAGGTTAGGAGAAGATTCGCAGACGGTGGTGGCACCTCCAAGACCACCTAAGCCTCCATACGCTAGGCCACCATAGCCTAGTCCTCCTAGCCCTAGTCCTCCTAATCCAAACCCAAGGTTAGGAGAAGATTCACAGACGGTGGTAGCACCTCCAAGGCCGCCCAAGCCTCCATACGCTAGGCCACCATAGCCTAATCCTCCTAGCCCTAAACCTCCTAATCCCAACCCAAGGTTAGGAGAAGATTCGCATACGGTGGTGGCGCCTCCAAGACCGCCGAGACCTCCAACCCCTAGGCCGTATCCTAACCCAAGTCCTAGGTTAGGGGATGACTCGCATACAGTAGTTGCTCCTAGCGCAGGGATGCCGATGTTAGGGGCTGTCTCGCAGACTGTGCCCACCCCAGGGTATAAGGGGTTTGCCCTGGCAAGGCACAAGAGTCCTAGAAACAAAAATTCAAACTTAAACAAGAAACAAAAGTTTTAAGTTAAACATTGGGATACGATTTATACCCTAATTCCAATTGACACTGGTTGTCACCCGTATTGCTGTGGCTTAAGATTGAAAGTGACAAATACAATAATAATAAATATCATGGGACAAATTGACACCAATTGACCTAGTCCCAAACTAGGCAAAGCCTGTACTATGGGTACTAGACAACGGATAAACATACTTATATAGATAAATACATACTTACATACATATTAAACATCCAAGACCCGAGAACAAACATTCGTATTCATCATACAAACATCTGCCCCGACCGGGATTCGAACCCGGGACCTCAAGGTTCATAGTCAGGGTCGCTAACCACTAGGCCATCCGGTGGTCGATATTTACTTACTTTTCTATTTTATTAGTGACAAATATATTTGTAATTTTTTGGTGTACTTACCAATGAAGAAAAAGCAGGTCTTGGAAGCCATTTTCAGCTTCTTTTGCGATCTGTGGCGGTACTTCTGCTCCACACTTTATATATACTAAAACTTCTAAGAATTAATTTGGTCTGTTTTGATACCATCTCTCACGGTTCAGCGGTTGATACAACATTTGATCAAGATTCATTATCATCAAGGAGTTAATTAAAAACTGTTTGTATAATTTTAAAATCGAAAGGTTTGGTTTTCAGTTCACTTTTTTCAATTAGTATTTCATCACTTTTATTTCGAAAAAAACCGCACATCACTACCTACAAAATAAGGTCCCCGCCGCGTCTTTGTCTGAACGCAATAAGTAAACTTTAAAAAACTATTTCATCAACCATTCTTTCAGAGTTGCAAAAGCGCTTGGTCGATGCAACTTGTGACCAAAGGGCTGGCAGTTTTCTCTCTCAAAAAATCAGCATCGCTATTCAGCGAGACAACGCTGCCAGCCTTTTGGGCACCATGCCACGGGGGCCTTATTTAGATTTAATTCAGTTTTAAGTTTTAGTCAATTAGTTTTAGCTTGGATTTAATGTCATTGTAAAATGCTTTTGTTATATTTTAATACACAATTTCACATATAATCTTTCCCTCGAGGTTTATTACGTATGTATGTACAATTGAGGTTCGACAACACCGCTGCTTAAAATACGCTAACGGTACGGAATTTTTATCGCATACCATCCACACCGCTGCTCAAAATACCGCCGCTGGGTCGTGCGCTCCCAGAGGAAGGACTACGAATTAGTCCAAAACATGTCCGGCTAAACTCGACTTATAATACGTGAGTGATCCGTTTTATTTCACTAGAACTAACACTTAACAATTTGAAAATAAAGTTTAATTAAAAATATGTTTAAATGCGATTTTTTTCAGTGTTTTGAAACACATGAAGCGTGTAAGATGTCTCAATCCATAATACTCTTGATTAATTTTGTAACAAAACGCAACTTGTCAGTCTGTGGCGCGCCCCCCAACAGTATTTATACTGTGTCAGTGTTTATAAAGTGTCATACTATACCATAATGCAGAAGTCTTCTACCCGTTCTCTCCTGCCGACCTATATAGGAATTTTTTTTTTTGGGAAATTTATTTAAAATGTCATGGGTGAGAATTTACCCTGTTACTCATAAACCCATTTTAACTAAAATGCCGTTAAAGTTCGTTTGTCCTTTTTTGTCACATTGTCATTTCCGTTAGTAAGAAGAAGACACAACCTATTTTAGCTAATGGAGGCTTGAGTGACGTTTATGAATAGGGTTCTTAGTAATCAAGTGATGAACTGAAATAAAGTCGGGTGAGTGCTATAGTTTTTAACCGACTTGAAAACGTTCTGTTTTACTGTATTTATTTTTTGTTACAAAGAAAACGGGCAAGTTTTCTAATTATGCAAATATTAGTTAGTGTTTGGAGTTACGGTGGCAGTTAAGATCTTAAGTTTAACGTGGATGTTCTGTGCTCTGTGCAAGCGAAAGTTTTCATTTCGTTTTGTAACTCCTTTTCTACACCCATTTAAAACCATTTTTAGGGTTCCGTATCTCAAAAGGAAAAAACACAACCCTTATAGGATCACTTTGTGGTCCGTCTGTCTGTCTGTCTGTCAAGACCCTTTTTCTCTGGAACGCGTAGAGGTAGCATGCTGAAATTAATATCAAATACTCAAGCCTGCGGTCCCTTGAAGCTGTGAAAAAATCAACCTTCTACGTCAACGCAATCAAAAGATACGGTCATCAAAAAGGCTATTTCCATACAAATTGACGAAATCCAAAAACCTAAAGGGTACTTCCAGCTGTCCCAGAAACTTGAAAATTGGTATGAAGGTAACTCTTATAGCACAACCACCCCAAAAAGTCTCAAAATCTTAAATTTTTATGTCTGTCTGTAGATTTCGCAGACCAATATAAGTTGATCCCACACGGCATACATTTTGCTTAGGAGCAGGGCTCTGCTAACACTGAACTTCTTAAAACACTGGGGAAAAGTTAAAATCTTTCTACGGAACCCTCGTGCCCGAGTCCGACTCGCACTTGGCCGGTTTTTTTTTACTTAAAGGCAGGAAACGAAATTCCGGTAAAGATACAACTTTTCAAAATAAATACCGGTGAATACATAGGCAAATCATCGTAACGACATTTTGTAGAAATACGTGGGGTTGGTAACGAAATGTCTTACCGGTATCGGTATCTGTTTCAGTACTTGTGGTACAGATTTAGGTACCGGTACTTTTTAAAATACCGGTATAAATACGACAAGTTCCGGAACCTTTCTCTAAATAAATGTGTTTTGTTTTACTTTTAAAGTACTTACGAATAGCAGTGAAGACATTTTCGTACCTGGAAATGAAAATAGATTCAGGTTAATAAAATATGTTTAATGTACATTACAATGTACATGGCTAGCATCGTTTACGCTTAGTGCGTCCCTTTCTTATTTACTGAACTAGTAAAGGACACACTACGCGACATGGGGAAACTACTACCGTGCTAGTGTTAACATTGTCATATTAAATATACACCTAGGTACATAAGATTTTTAAGTGAGTACTTAATATGATACTTAATAATTTATTTAAAACAAATGTACAATGAACTAACACTACCTACAAAGTAAATTAAAATATTAAAACTAAAACTAACTTAAAAAGTATTTAATGTATTTCTAAGACATTTTGAAACTGGCAACAGAATTAAAAAAAAAATTCGTGATTTTTATATCAGCGACACTAAAAATTCAGCTATCAATCTTACACAATCGCAGTTTTTTTTAATTAACCCTGAAAAAGATAATATTTCCATTATTATGTTTTATCAAATAGCTTTGGTTTAATCGGAAATCGAACGTATCAAAAGTTTCGAAAAGCTTAGTATATAAAAAGAGATTATTTTTAATTTTTTCAAGGTGCAACATTTGATATCAGTCTAACATGTCTGGTTTGAGTCTTAGAGTTATTTCCTTTGGGCTGGCTTGCATAATTGTTTCAGGTAAGTTTGTGGTCTGATGTAAATAAGCACACTAAATATCAAAAACAAACACCTCTATTAAACTAGCTTTCGATTAAAAAAAAATGCATCCAAATCGGTCTATCCGGCTACGAGATACGATGCCACAGATACGTTCACGTCAAACTTATAAGCATCCTTCTTTTTGCGTTGGGGTTGAAAACTTTTCAAATTAAAAAAAACTTTATTTCAGACCTGAAAAATTCAATGCGCTTCACTTCTTCCCATAATTGTCAGCCACCAGCCTTTCTTTACGTCCCACTGCTGGGAACAGGCCTCCTCTCAGAATGAGAGGGCTTGGGCTATAGTTGCTATAGTTCCCACCCAAGAAAAAAGCCGTGATAGCTTAGTGGTTTGACCTATAGCCTCTCAAGCAGAGGGTCACAACTTCTTGACCCCCGTTTGGATTCAGTATACTTCCAATATTGCAAGTAACTTAAATTTTACCTAGCACCATTAATTTTGATGACAGATGTTAAGAAAATTGCTGGTCTATTCATTAGTCTCAAATTGTGCGTTTCGCCATTACCTTGCATAGGTACCATTCAACACCATATTCCTAATAGCCTATCTGCTAGATATTGCTATTTGGCACATTAATCCATCGTCATCATAAAACTTAAGAGTTACACTCTTGTCGGTGGAGTTTCTTCCAATCATCTCTCTTATAAGCCAGCTCCTTGACCTCCTGACACGACACGACACCAGCCTTCTCCTTTATCTGGTCCAATGTAGCTTCGCCTAGGTCGACCTTCCTCTCTGTCCTTAAATTGTTCCTTCTAAAATGGTCTTAAAGAAGTTGTTGTCGAAAATGTCATCCACGAAACAGAAAAAACGTACGGATAGCTATCAGAAACTTTATCAGCAAGTCCTAACATTCGCTTTTCTTTCAGCACCAACGGTATCAGCAAAACCGATCATTGGTGAACTTCTGCAATACGTTGGCAAAGGACTGGAGGCATGCCCCCTCAACCCTTGCAACTACCTTTGCCCTAAACCATGTCCAGTTATCCCTTGCTGTTCTGTCTGCCCCTGCCCCTCTCCTGTCTGCCCTTGTCCTTCTCCTGTCTGCCCTTACTCTACCCCTGTCTATCCTTGCCCTACCCCTACCTGTCCTTGCCCTACCCCTATCTGCCCCTCTCCCATTCGCCCCTCATACCCCTGCTGCCCCATAGGTCCCTGTCCATCTTCCTCCGTGTCTTTGCCTTCAGTATCCATTTCATACCCTAACTACCTCCCATGCAATCCTTACTGCTGTGATGACTCATGTAAGTTTATTTTTAAATAACAACCGTATGACTCCTGTCCCGCCGGCCCCTGTTTCACCATCTTTACAATTGTCAGTTTTATATGACAATTCGAACTACATTTCTTTGACAATATGAAGCGCGCTAAAACAAAAGCTCTTCAAGTCAGCAGTTGACACCGAATCGTCATTGAAAACTGACAATTGTAAAGTTGGGGAAGTAGAGGCCTAATGGAAACTCATTGGTTCAGTAAGTAGTTTAGTATCAGCATAGGCTGATAGAATGAATAGTCATTCTAGCCTTGAAGAGACCAAGATTGTATCTGTGCAAAGTAGGTAGGTATATAAATAGTTCGTCTATCACGAGAAGCTAGTCTCGGAGATTTTTTCCTCATTTCACGAGTGTTTTAAGTTGTTCAGTGTTCAAATTTCTAAGCAAAATCTAGGCAGAGGAGATCATTTTATATTACTTAGTCTGTGACATATAGAGAGAAACATAAAAATATATTCTATATATTGGAGGGGAAGGACACGTACCTCTAATCCAGGACACACCTGACCTGACTCCAGCAATTGCGTTTTTCTAAGTTTTCTTTCTTGACACAGTTTATACGTTATGTCCGAATATTTAAACCTAATGTGTGCACACAGATATCACTTTTCACAGTCTTTAGCGTTATTTATAAAATTAAGAGTCATTTGCGTGAGAGAAAATTATAGCCTCACTCGCGATTCACTTGTTTTCTTTAGAGTTCGTTTTTCGAAACTTCTTCATCTTGTCCTGAGGTACAGGGGAGGGGGAAAAGGAAATGGATCGTGTTGCCAGTGTTTTTTTTTAATGTATATACTCGTAGTGCGTTCAAGTAAATGTGAGAGTATGAAATTAAGTAGATAAACAGGTGGTAAAAAGAATTCCCCGTGGCGCCCGGATCTCCGTCGCTACTCATTTGGCTCAACTTATAACGAAATGTTTGGACAATAATAGCTATGCGGACTGGCAGAATTTGTTACTTTTCCCATTTAATACACTTCACGTTAAAGACGATAAATCGTCTAAGATTTCTCTTACCCAAAAAATAAAAAACAATTGTTCCAATTATTCACCGCCTTGCCTTACAGTTTTTAGTACAGGCAAAAATAGCAATCAAAATTATTTTAAAAACAAAGTGGAATCTAAAGTTAGCGACGGAGACCTGAAGGGGGCCGCGCGGTTACTTTTTTCCAGTGACGTACTATCTCCAGATAATAGCGACACACTCTCGGCCTTACAAACTAAACACCCTCGAGCTCCTACAAACGCATACTTTTTGGACCCGCCTACGTCGCCCGATGTTTGTTTAAACATTCACGAGAAAGACACAGTGAATGCAATCTATTCATTTAAAACCGGTTCTGCAGCAGGTCTTGACGGACTTGCTCCCCAACACCTAAAAGACCTTACCTCTCACTGTGTGGGCGACGCAGGCAAACATTTAATCCTCGCTTTAACAAAATTAATAAACCTCATGCTGTCTGGCAATGTTAATCCCGAAATAGTTCCCGTTCTTTATGGAGCCAACCTAATTGCGCTCACTAAAAAAGACGGAGGTGTCAGACCCATTGCGGTCGGCTCTACATTTCGGCGATTAACTTCTAAAATTTCAGTTCGTCACATAGTTTCAAAATTGCAACCTCAGTTTGAACCAATTCAATTAGGTTTCGGTACTAAAGGTGGGTGCGAAGCGGCAGTCCATGCCCTGCGCACCTACCTTAATAACGATCAGTGTGAGGTTTTACTCAAAATTGACGTCAAAAATGCATTTAATTCGGTAAACAGGGACACCTTGCTCACAGAAATTAGGAATAATATTCCGGAAATTTATAATTACCTACTTAACTGTTATCATGAACCTTCTAAATTAATGTACAAAAGCAACGAATTATCTTCTGAAGTCGGCTGTCAGCAGGGTGATCCCCTCGGACCAGCCATTTTCAGTTTAGCCATTAACCCCATCATTCAAAATTTAAAGTCCAAATTTAACGTATGGTATCTTGATGATGGTTCCCTAGGAGGTGATGCAGTTACGGTACTTTCAGATCTCTCAGAAATTATAAATAAATTTAAGGCCATTGGTTTAGATCTAAACTTTAATAAATGCGAACTGTTCATAAACAACGCGATCCGATCCGATCTCTTCCAACATTTTAATTTACTTTGTCCAAATATCAAAATTGTCGATAAGCAAAACTTAAGCCTCCTAGGGTCACCAATCTTCGACGATGCCATTCCAGATTTAATCGCAAAAACTGTTTCAAAATTTCAAAATTCTGCAGACCGGCTGCTGGAAATCAGTGCTCACACTGCTATCACTATTCTAAAATTTTGCCTTTTTGTGCCAAAATTTACTTATTTGCTTCGTTGTTGTCCCTTTTGGAAACATCAAAATTCTCTGACCTTAATTGATTCCCTTATGAAAACTTCTTTGGAATCTATACTTAACTTACAATTCAATGGGCAATCTTGGACCCAGGCTTCCCTTCCTATCAGATATGGTGGGCTAGGTATCCGCAAAATTTCTAGTGTTGCTTTACCAGCGTTCCTATCATCTGTCCACAGCACGTCCACCCTCGTAGGTAAAATCCTAAAGGATTGTCCTTCAAACTACGAGACGACGGGTTTGGTCGATGCTAGGAATGCTTGGCTAATGGCTTGTCCGGGTGAAAATCCTCCCGCTTATCCAAATTTCCAACGGAGCTGGGATGACACACTATCCAAATTAACTTATTTTAATATTCTCAGTTCCAGTTCAGGCCCAGACCGCGCAAGGCTTTTGGCTGTGGCAAGAAAGGAATCCGGTGACTGGCTTCATGCTTATCCTTCCGTTAACACCGGAACCTTTCTTGAGCCTGAAACACTGAGAATTGCAGTCGGGCTAAGACTGGGTGTTGCGCTGTGTTCACCACACCGTTGCCTCTGTGGCACCAATGTGGACGAAACGGGACACCATGGTCTTTCCTGTCAAAAGAGCGCCGGCCGTTTCTCCCGTCATGCCGCGCTCAATGACATAATCCGCCGGGCTCTTGCCTCTGCGAACGTGCCGGCCATTTTGGAGCCAAGCGGCATTGCCCGCGACGATGGCAAAAGGCCGGACGGTATGTCTCTGATTCCCTGGAGAATGGGTAGGGTTCTGGTTTGGGATGCGACCTGTGTCGATACAGTAGCACCCTCACATCTCCAGGGAACCACACAAAAAGCTGGTGCGGCGGCAGAAACGGCCGAAAATAGAAAAAAATCTAAGTATCAATCTCTCGGTCCGAATTATAATTTTGTTCCTGTCGGGTTTGAAACTTTGGGTCCATGGGGTCCCAGCGCTTACAAGCTTATTTCTGAGTTACAAAAGCGCTTAGTTGATGCAACTTGTGACCAAAGGGCTGGCAGTTTTCTCTCTCAAAGAATCAGCATCGCTATTCAGCGAGGCAACGCTGCCAGCCTTTTGGGCACTATGCCACGGGGGCCTTATTTAGATTTAATTTAGTTTTAAGTTGTAGTTTATTTAGTTTAAGCTTAGATTTAATGTCATTGTAAATTGCTTTTATTATGTTAATAAAGTAGAAAAAAAAAAAAAAAAAAAAAAGATAAACATATAATTAAAATAACATACAACTGGCGCAGCCATATATTTTCAGACTCATTCTATTGGTTGTGGTACAAGAGCTAACTTCAAGGACAACGAAATACCCTGTAGGTTTTGATTCCAAGGCAATTTGTATGGAACCACACTTTCTAATGACTGTGTCATTTGATTGAGTTGACTTCATCATCATCATCAGCCTATTTACGTCCCACTGCTGGGCACAGGCCTCCTCTCAGAATGAGAGGGCTTGGGCTATAGTTCCCACGCGGGCCCAGCGCGGATTGGGAACTTCACACACACCATTGAATTGCTTCGCAGGAGTGTGCAGGTTTCCTCACGATGTTTTCCTTCACCGAAAAGCTCATGATAAATTACAAATGTAATTTCGCACTTAAATTCCGAAAAACTCAGAGGTGCAAGCCTTAATTTGAGATATTAATTTGAGCATCCTAACTCCACGCGTTCCAGAGAAAAAGGGTCTTGACAGACAGAAAATGAAGTGATCCCATAGGGGTTCCGTTTTTCCTTTCGAGGTACGGAACCCTAAAAAACAAGTTCTGAAAGTGTCCAAAAGTTACATAATTCCTGTCCCATTTGACGACTGCTATTCTCATACAATTTTCAACCTAAATAACAATTTAACTTTTTTTACGTTTTTTTACAGATTAATGGGAGTAACTGGAATCTATTTATCTATTTCGACCAGTGCCAATATAGTTCGTCAATAACACAAACAAATTCCTAAACACTGAAAACTTAACGCCGCACTCCAGGACATCAATTAATGTTTATTTTTTATTAATTACACTGACAACATTTCTGAAATTTTAACTTAAGACTCATGAACCGTTTAGTTGCTTTGAGGATGGCCTTGTAGAGTGCCGAAACCCGTCAGCGTATAGTTGAGTGGTGGTAATAGTTGGGTCTGTGTGACACGTGTCGATTCGTGTAGCAGTGGAGATGGAGGTGTTGCATGGAAGCTGCAGACGTGTGGTCGCGGGTGAGCACATTGTTTTTAGTTCATGAATATGGACCTGCGCCTGATTCAATAAATCATATTAAGTTGTTGGTAAATTCATTAAATATGAACTTTTTTAAACCCACGACGAAATAGAGTGGTCAAAAAAAAAAACAAATTATTCAGCAAATAGGCAGTTGAATGTTCTTTTACGCGTCATTTTTTTGAGTCTACCAGCGCTTTCGGAAAGACCATGATTGCCAAGAAGAATGCGCAGCAAGAAACTTGGCACTAAGTCATTTTTTCCGAAAACAAGTTACATCAGATCTTACAATACGTAACCACAGATAAATCACACAAAGAAAGCTCACACATCATTAAAAAAAAATAAAGACAAAAAAAAATACCGTATTTTAGAAAAAAGTGTAAAAAA
This sequence comes from Clepsis dumicolana, assembly GCA_963691665.1. Taxonomy (NCBI): domain Eukaryota; kingdom Metazoa; phylum Arthropoda; class Insecta; order Lepidoptera; family Tortricidae; genus Clepsis; species Clepsis dumicolana. Next base: position 6,429,404 of record OY829532.1, on the reverse strand, counting down.
TATATATTATTAGAACAGCAAAACCAGAACACTTTAATTTATTGGCACGTTTTAATTGAGCAGGAGATGTATAGGGTCTCCAAGTCAAATATCTTTTGAATTACAAGGGGATGTATAGGGTCCCAAAATTAATACTATAATATGATACTTAATCTAAATGGCTTAGAGATGTCTCTAGGGTCAATTTAAACTAAATTTAAAATCAGCAGAGGTGTAAAACGCCTCCACGGTCAAATAATAAGTATAATAATACATATACATGAACTGGAGATGTATATGGTCTCCAAATGTCAAATAACAAAATTGATGAAATATACATTTCATGTTATCATGTCAAATAAATAAAACATTATATGTCAATTATATATAATTAGTACGCAGCGGACAACGGCAACAGAGCCAGACACCATACACGAATATCTTCGGGACGCAGCCAAGTCACATTGGTGTCCTAATTATCATCTGTTTTCGATCTTGACCAAGTGGTATCACATAAGTATTCATCCACTTTGTAGTATGCTTTTTTCAGGAGAGCGGTCTTTATGTAGCTTTTGAATGAATTGTGTGTGTTATAAGTTTAACCTGTGTATCTATGTATCTGTGTGTCTGTGTATCTATGTATCTGTGTGTCTGTGTATCTGTGTATCTGTGTATCTGTCTGTGGCATAGTAGCTCGCAAGCGGATGGACCGATGTTGATACGGTTTTTTTTTTATTTGAAAGCTAGATTAATCGAGATGGTTCTTAGCTAAGTTTCATTAAAATCGGTGAACACGTTTTTGAAATATTGAACTTTGAAATGACAATGTCGGGGGTTTTTCAACATTTCTAATTACTAAAGTACCTATTTAATAAAAATTGAAGTTCCAAATAAAGGCTGTGAAATTTTAAAATGCAGTAATGTTGGAAGAGATCCTTTTTTAGGGATAAGCTCGCCTTTGTACTATACATATTTATTGATTTGGTATATTTCATTGTAATTGTTTTCTATTATTATGTGCAATAAAGTATTTACGTACATTTAATAAATAATAAATAAATAAATAAATATCATGGGACAATTTACACCAATTGACCTAGTCCCAAACTAGGCAAAGCCTGTACTATGGGTACTAGACAACGGATAGACATACTTGTATAGATAAATACATACTTATGTGCATATTAAACATCCAAGACCCGAGAACAAACATTCGTATTTATGACACAAACATCTGCCCGACCGGGATTCGAACCCGGGACCTCAAGCTTCATAGTCAGGGTCTCTAACCACTAGGCTATTCGGTCGTCACTTACATACTTACATATTTACTTACACACTTACAGTAGGAACATATTTTTAATATTATTGATATTTCTATTGCTAAGATTTTATTCTGTAGACACAGTAGACAGAGGGTCGAGCACGACTTTACGAATGCTGCGTAACGTAAAATCGAATAGTAAACGTTGACTAAAATTCTCACGCCCAAGATATCAAATACGAATGCCCTCACCCACTCGTAAACGAGATCACTGAGTGACTTCTTGACCACTGGCAGTGACAGCTAACCTCAATCCACTAACTAAATAACTAACCTCAATCGCCTGTCTACGACAGAAACGCAAATTAGCTGTATGTTTGAAGACGGGTATCCCGGGATCGATTTTTGAATCTCACTTGGTGATTAAATTCTCTCCCATGACATTGATATCACTATTTGCCAAAAGCCTTATTTTTTAATGTCATGCCCGTCTACTAACATGCAGCTAATTTGCATTTCTGTCATAGACAAGCATGTCAACATAGTAGATTGAGGTTAGCTGTCACTGCCAGTGGTCAAGAAGTCACTCAGAGGGCCGAGCACGACTTTACGAATGCTGCGTAACGTAAAATCGAATAGTAAACGTTGTCGAGTTTGTATGACGTTTGGAACAGCGCCCGCCCGTGAGCGTATTTGGAAAATTTAGCATGAGGTTTCTCGATCTCGATACGACAACCGTATCGTTACGCAGGATTCGAAAAGTCGTGCTGGGGTCGCATTTCTCAACCAATTCTCGTGAAATTTTGTGATCAGGTATATTTTTTATTGTATTTAAAAAAAATTTTTTTTTCAAAAATGAGGTCGCGAGGTCTACAGCTAATGGAGTCATACTATTAAGTGAAATATGTCTAAATATACGAAAACGTTTCACCATTATGTTTAATTGTTTAATTTACTCCCTAAAAGGCATTTGTTAGGGTTCCCAGCCAAATTGGCAAAAGCGGAACACGTATAGTTTCGTGATCTCAGTAGGAGTATCTTTTTTTTGTATTTTTTTTTCCATTTTTTTATTTTTACGGTTTTCCCGTGAATATCAATTATATTTATAGTTATAGTTTCGTCATGTCCATCTGTCCGTCTGTCCGTCTGTCCGTCCGTTTGTCCGAACTAAAGACTACAATACGTACTAAAGGTATTAAAATGCCGTAATTTTGCATAGATATACGAGTAAATACACCTGTCTTCTCCCGCTGACGCTATTCGAGTTCATCATCATCATCATCATGTCAGCCGAAAGACGTCCACTGCTGAACATAGGCCTCCCCCAAGGCTCTCCACTCTGACCGGTCTTGTGCTTTCCGCATCCACCGCGGTCCCGCGATCTTTCCCAGGTCGTCGCTCCATCTTGTTGGAGGCCTACCGACAGCTCGTCTCCCGGTCCGTGGACGCCATTCGAGAACCTTCTGACTCCATCGGCCGTCAGTTCTGCGAGCAATGTGCCCCGCCCACTGCCACTTAAGTTTCGCAATTCTTCGGGCTATGTCGGTAACTAGTTCTAATGCGGATATCATCATTTCTGATTCTGTCCCGCAGAGAAACCCCGACCATAGCCCTCTCCATCGCCCTCTGAGTGACTTTGAGCTTCCTTATGAGGCCCATCGTTAGCACCCACGTCTTAGATCCGTAAGTCTTCGGAACGTAGTACTCGGAACCGGCGAGCGTGTATGAAGAGATGTTTGAATGTGGAGGAGGCTAAAGAGGTGTGTAAGGATCGTAGCAAGTGGCAAGCCATAGTTCCTGCCTAACCCCGTGGGAAAGAGGCGTGATTATATGTATGTATGTATGCTTTGAGCTGTGTACCTATGGATTTATATTTTATTTCGTTCTCAAAAAAAATTAACACACAATAAAATACCTACATAAATGAACGGGCCAGGTCGAGTTAACCAGGTCAAAAGAGTGCTGGAATAAAATCTTGAAAAAATTATTTTTCTCTCCTACACGGTAAGTGAGGATGACATATTTTTTTCTCATATACCCATCATCATCATCATGTCAGCCTCAAGACGTCCACTGCTGGCCGGCGGCCTCCCCCGCAGCTCTCCACTCAGCCCGGTCTTCTGCTTTCCGCATCCACCGCGGTCCCGCAATACCAGGTCGTTGTCATCTACCCAATAGTGTGGCGAAACAGCCGATATTTCTGTGGCTCCAGTGAAAAGGGGTCGAAAAACCCAACTTTACAGGAGACGCAAAAAACAGAAAGTTGACGCCCGAGATGATTCAAACTTACGTTCATTACACTCGTGCATATACGTAAACTAATAAATGTGGTATGCCGTAGGACTAAATTAATTACGCTCTTTCTGATGGGAATATTATTTTTGTTCTAGATCTTTTAGTTTTCAAGATCATGTACTTGTATCCATGATAAAAGTATGAAAATAAGTGTAAAAAGATTCAACTGGTTACATAAATCGTTATTCACTAATTTTTCGTAATTTTATAAGAACTGAAAAAGGGTACGCATCCGGAATGATTTTCATACTGCATGGTATAATCTTTCTACATGTACCTATCTACAATATTTCTTGTCGGCACCGACAAAAAATCGGTGTCGGGCAAGTGTGAACAGCTTCATTATACATACAATGTTAAGCCACTAGAACATCCGATTGATATCCGGGCCAGACATCCGACAAGTGGGAGGAAACCCTATCAATGGTTAGTAACTTTCTGACTCGAAACAGAGAGTCTTCTTGTACATGATGAAATAGCTACTTTCAGTTCTGCTGAATGAAAGTTTCCCAGAAACTTTGGATGTGTTTACGCACCAGTGGTGTCAAATGGAAGACGTTATACTATTGTGTGTTATACCTATAATTACAAACATAACATAGTTTGCTGTCCGCAATTTATTTTGCGTAGATTTCGGTTAGGCCTTTGATCAAAAATTATAACTATAGCAATGATATTATAAGTAAATATACGTCATATGCTCACAAGACAATAGAAAAACATTTTGACATTTGCGCGCAAGTTTGGACCTTATTTAAGAGAGATTGTGGCCAAAGAAGCTACAATTTATAGCCTTTTCTGCGCTTCATTTTCGGCGTGGTGATGACATATCTACCTCTTTTTAGGGTTCCGAAGCCAAAATGGCAAAGAGGAACCCGTATAGTTTCGACATGTCGGTCTGTCTGTCTGTCTGTCTGTCCGCGGCATAGCTCAGAGACTATTGGTACTAGAAAGCTGTAATTTTGCATAGATATACATATTAATTAGGCCGAAAAAATGCTGGGATAAAATTTTGAAAAATCATTTTTTTTGGGGTACCTCTCCTACACGTTTATTCCTCGCCCACCCCATAGTGCGGGATATCGTTGAATAGGTATTTAAAAAATATTTAGGGCGATCAAAGATCATTTTTCGATAGAGTTATTCGTGTGCGAAATATTTAGCTTTGAAGTGCTCATTTTTGTTGGGGTCAACTGTTCCCCTCCACCCTTCTACCAGAGAAACTGTTATATTTGGAAATGTGAAAAAAATCAGAGCAGTAGCGCATATAGTGAATTTAAAAGGAAAACTATCAGAGATAAGTAGGCTTTACAGGTTTGGGAGTAATAGTTGATTAACTTATTATGGTTGTCTGTGTCGGTAACCGATATAAAATTACCCCACACTGTTTACAGTTTGTGTAGGATTAGGGCTCTGTTAACACTGGCTTCGAATAGGTGTGATGAAAATACCTTTAAATAACTTTATTTACATAATAAAAGCAATTTACAATGACATTAAATCTAAGCTTAAACTAAATAAACTACAACTTAAAACTAAATTAAATCTAAATAAGGCCCCCGTGGCATAGTGCCCAAAAGGCTGGCAGCGTTGCCTCGCTGAATAGCGATGCTGATTCTTTGAGAGAGAAAACTGCCAGCCCTTTGGTCACAAGTTGCATCAACTAAGCGCTTTTGTAACTCAGAAATAAGCTTGTAAGCGCTGGGACCCCATGGACCCAAAGTTTAAATTAGGTATCTATGCCAGGGCTTTTTCGTAATGGCTTAGGAACCCTATCCTGGGCGTGTCCGATACGCTCTCCCGTCCGGTTTTTTCCTTCACTTACTTTTACTAAATGTGAGAGGCATCGCTTACCCTCCCATGGCCTGACGAACACAGTGCATTTAAATTTGAAACATAGATATATAGAAATATAGATGTACAGTAGACATCTATATAAGTATGATCATGAAGTGACATGACCTTCGCAACTATGCACCTATTTTATAAACACATCTTCTGTAACAAATGAATTACTAATATTTGTAAAAAATCTCGATAACATTTCAAAAAATTATCGACCGAATCATATCTAACAAAGTATTGTTACTAAACGCGGAAATGAACAAACTTGATTAAAAAAGTTAATGAAATCACTATAAATTAATCGCAATCTTTGATCACAACTGAATTGTATTTTTAACCTAACTAAGGATGATTATAGGGGGCGTCCATAAATTACGTGAGATGTTTAAGGGGGGGAGGGGGTCGAGTCAAATCTCATCTAATCTCACGTTGGAGAGAGGGGGGGTCTCGGCAAATATCACGCAATTTTTTTTCTGATTGAAACAAAAAAATATATACTAAGTAATTTGGTCCATTTAATCCAGATTATACATGTTTAAGATTTAATCTTAAGCGTAATCGTAATACGATTAAGATCATTCACTAAATTCGTTCGAAAGAAAATAATTTCATTCATACGCAAAGCACGAAGAAACACGAAGCAATTTTTTTTTTCTTTTTACAATCTCACGTGTTATTATGGTTGGGGGAGGGGATTGAATAAAATCTCACGACATCTCACCATTACAGAAAATTTTAAAAAACACCTCACGTAATTTATGGACGCCCCCTAACCAAGAGGACCGCCAATATTAATTATTGTCACCATCATGTCAGCCTCAAGACGTCCACTGCTGGCCGGCGGCCTCCCCCGCGGCTCTCCACTCTGACCGGTCTTGTGCTTTCCGCATCCACCGCGGTCCCGCGATCTTTACCAGGTCGTCGCTCCATCTTGTTGGAGGCCTACCGACAGCTCGTCGAGAACCTTCGGACCCAAACGGCCATCAGTCCTGCGACCAGCAACCGTGACCGTGAGACTCAATCATAGTGAAATAAAACGAATCACTCCCGTATATAAGTCGAGTTTAGCCCGACATGTTTCGGACTAATTAGTAGTCCTCGACACAGCGGCAGCGAGAAGCACACTACGCACCGCGGCTCTGCTCGCGCGACTACTAGGCGCAGATGACAGCGGCACACAGCTACGATGAAAACGAGGGTAGTTGTGTGCCGCTGGGTCGCGCGCTCCAAGAGGAAGGACTACGAATTAGACCTATGTGAAACTAGCTGCAGGCTTATTATTGTAAAGGAACGCGACATTGTACAAGCATTGGCAGTCCTCTTGGTTATAATCATCCATGTTCCCAACGCAAAAGAGGTGTTATAGGTGTGACTTGTGTGTCTGTTTCTCTGTGGCATCGTATCTCCTAAATAGATAGACCGATTTGGGTTAAGTTTAAAATTGGTGCAGAGCCGTTAGATATTGGAAATTGTCGAGGATCTTTCATAACTGGCTAGAAGAAACTTTACTAACATTTCGATTAAAAACTAGTTTTTGAGGAAAAAACCGTATGCGAATCGTTTTATCCGTTTAGGAGCTATGATGCCACAGACATGCACACAAATGCGCAGATACACACTTGAAACTTATAACACCTCTCTTTTTATATCTGGGGACGGAAAAGGAAGGCATACTAGCCAGTAGGTCACGTGATGGTAAGTAATCACCCCTGCCCATGAACATCCGCTAAACCAGAGGCGTTACAGATGCGTTGCCAACCTAGGCTAAAATGAAGTACCTACCCGTGCCCGTAATTATCAAACACTCCACATCTCTCTTATCGTCGCTTTTAAAAATCTAATAAAAAAATGAAGTATTTTGACTTATGTTATCACATGTTATGAAACGCAAATGTAAAACTAAGCTTTAATCGAATATGATTTTTATTTCATTAGCAGTGAAGTTGCGATGTGGAAATGTGTATTTTGACATGGCACCTTTTAGTTTTAAATTAGTGTTAAAGTTATTACTTAGTTAAAGATTATTTTGATTTAGTTTCATTTAATTTAGTCGGATCGGGAGGAGTGGATATATGAAAATTAAAAGTAAGTTTTACAATAAATTAAGTTACCATGCCTGCTTAGAAAAATATTCTTGAAATATAATGTGACTTGGTTATATTTTTTGAGTACATTTATCTAGTGGATCTTTTCCTAGAATGTTGAAGATTTTTTTGTGTAACTGCGGAGAATTTCCATTTATTATATTTGTTTTCAATAACATATTTTATGATGTATTTTTACGCCTTCATAGAAAGAAGGAAAGATAAATAAAATAAATACTATGTAGTTATATGCAGATGATGAACGTTTTAAATAGTGAGGGGAAACCTAAAATTATACAAGACTAGCTTATTCCCCGCGGCTTTGCCCCCGTGAAATATTTCAAAATGAGCTAGTTCCCTATCCCGTGGGAATTTCGAAAAATCCCTTCTTAGTGCACCTCTAGGATACTCAAGGTATATGTTTGCCAAATTTCAAGTCTCTAGGTCCAGTGGTTTAGGCTGTGCGTTGTCTGACAGTCAGTCAGTCAGTCAGTGCGGTACTGTTTTATAGGTATAGATAGACATATAAGTAAAAAAGTTAGAGTTACAAAAGCGCTTAGTTGATGCAACTTGTGACCAAAGGGCTGGCAGTTTTCTCTCTCAAAGAATCAGCATCGCTATTCAGCGAGGCAACGCTGCCAGCCTTTTGGGCACTATGCCACGGGGGCCTTATTTAGATTTAATTTAGTTTTAAGTTGTAGTTTATTTAGTTTAAGCTTAGATTTAATGTCATTGTAAATTGCTTTTATTATGTTAATAAAGTAGAAAAAAAGTAAAAAAAATTCAACTTCTGTTTTTTAACCGACTTCAAAGATTCAATCTCAATTCGTTGGAATGTTTTTTTATGTATGTTCCCCGATTACTCGAAGGTAAAGCCCGATTTCAAAAATTCTTTCCCTTATAGGATCACTTTGTCGTCCGTCTGTCAGTCTGTCTGTCTGTCTGTCTGTCGAGACCCTTTTTCTCTGGAACTCGTGGAAGTAGCATGCTGAAATTAATACCAAATACTCAAGCCTGCGGTCCCTTGAAGCTGTGTAAAAATCAACCTTCTAAGTCAACGCAATCAAAAGATACAGCCATTAAAAGGCTATTTCCATACAAATTGCCGAAATCCGAAACCTAATGGGTACTTCCAGTTGTCCTAGAAACTTGAAATTTGGTATGAAGGTAGCTCTTATAGCACAACCACTCAGAAAATTCTCAAAAACTCCAATTTTTATGTCTGTCTGTAGATATCAGTGACCAATATAAGATGACCCCACACTGCGTACATTTTGCTTAGGAGCAGGGCTCTGCTAACACTGGACTTCTTAAACACTGGGGAAAAGCGTTAAAATCTTTATACGGAACCCTCGTGCGCGAGCGTTCAAGTTCAACTCGCATTTGTCCGTTTTTTTACTGATATTTACAATTATTTTCAGATGCAGCTGCAGTAAATGCTTTTTAAATGCAGTCCCCGATATGAGCCAGCTACGAAGAGGTGCCTTCGTGCCATCCGTGTTTTGTGAGTCCCATACATACATACATACAACATATACCCACATTCATAACATATAACCTAACCAACTTAGAAAAGTTGAAAAACCCCCGACACTTTCATTTCAAAGTTCAGTATATATAAACAGGTGTACCTATTTTAATGCAACTTAGCTAAGAACTATCTCGATTAAATTAGCTTTCGATTAAAAAAATCCAAAGTCCATCCGTTTGGGTGCTATGATGACACAAACTGGCACACCCATACACAGATACACAGGTCAAACTTATAACACCCCCGTTTTTAACCCCCGACGAAAAGGAGAGGTGTTATAAGTTTCACCTGTGTATCTGTGTGTCTGTGTATCTGTGTATCTGTCTGTGGCATCATAGCTTCCAAACGGATTGACCGATTTCGATGCGGTTTTTCTTAATAGAAAGCTAGTGTAAGCGAGATGGTTCTTAGCCAAGTTTCATTAAAATCCATTTACTCGTTTTTGAAATATTGAACTTTGAAATGACAATGTCGGAGGTTTTTCAACTTTTCTAAGCTGGTTAGGTTATTGCTTCAGGGGTTAAAATGGGAAACTATAGTGAGCACTCCCTTACTAATTAACCACCGATTTCCCACTAATTGTAATTACACCCGTTCTCAAAACGAGTGAAATATTTAAGCCGCCCTGTTAACATGAAAGGGCGTATCTCCAATGGAAATCACGGCGGTTAAGCCCTTTTGCATTAGGAGGGCGGTCCGCGCCGCGCCCGAGTCGTTTCGTTTGAACTATTGAGGTCATCAAGTTAATTGTTTACGCTGTTTCGTGATGCATTTGTTAAATATGTTTATTTGCTTATTACATACATACAGACAGTCAAGGAATTTAATTTCCAACCCACCTAAGGTTTATAATCGTATAGCAAACTGTCACCATAAGAGCTAGATCAATTCAATTCAATTTTTAGGGAAATGTGGCCCCATCAAACTTTTGATGATTCTGCCAATGTCGAGGTTGGATAAGACACGGCCAGTAGACTCTTGTCACGTTTAAGAGCTAGATAGAACACGACGTTGCTTTGACATGTCGCGTTTACGTTGACATTTTCGACTTTAATGCATTGCGAATGTCTAACGACATTTCAACGAAATGGGTAGGGAATTAAATTCCTTGACTGTACATACAGTCACGCCTGTTCCCCGGAGGGGCAGGCAGAGACCACGGACTCCCACTTGCTACGACCCTGACATACAACCTTTGCTACCCTTAATCTCATAACATTCTCCATACATGCTCTCCAGCTGTGGGTACTCCTGACCTGTCCTTTTTCCAAATTATCACCGATTTGATCGGAGTACGTATTTGCTTATTTATAGTGAAATTAACCTAACCAACTTAGAAAAGTTGAATAACCCCCGACATTGTCATTTCAAAGTTCAATATTTTAATGAAACTTAGCTAAGAACCATCTCGATTAAACTAGCTTTCGAACAAAAAAAACCGCATCGAAATCGGTCCATCCGCTTGCGAGTTACGATGCCACAGACAGATACACAGATACACAGGTCAAACTTATAACACCCCTCTTTTTCGTCGGGGGTTAAAAATAACGATGAAAGAAAAATAAAACGTTTTAAAAGCTGTAATTCGCCGTTACTTCAATAATAACGTTAACGCGACGAATTCTAAACCGCGACAAATTGTAAAAATACACAGCGTCGTTCAGCTTAGAATATTTTAGCGCCGATAGAAAGGGGGAGGGTTTAAGTTTTATGATCTCAATCGGGGTATCTTTTTGTATATTTCAACAAGTTTTTTTATTTTTACGGTTTTCCCGTGAACATAAAAATACTAATACTAATACTTTTAAAATACTCGTTTAAACATGAATACAGAAAAAAGCCAAATGGCATATAAATAAATATATCAAAAATACGTTGAATCTCACCGGCGAATAAAATTCTCATGCCTATGATATCAAATACGAATGCCCCCACCCCACGCACTCGTGAACGAGATCACTGAAGGTCGAGCACGACTTTACGAATGCTGCGTAACGTTACGGTTACCGTATCGAGATCGAGAAACCTCATACTAAATTTTAGTTCCAAATACGCTCACGGGCGCTGTCCCAAACGTCATACAAACTCGACAACGTTTACTATTCGATTTTACGTTACGCAGCATTCGTAAAGTCGTGCTCGGCCCTCTGAGTGACTTCTTGACCACTGGCAGTGACAGCTAACCTCAATCTACTATGTTGACATGCTTGTCTATGACAGAAATGCAAATTAGCTGCATGTTAGTAGACGGGCATGACATTAAAAAATAAGACTTTTGGCAAATAGTGATAACAATGTCATGGGTGAGTATTTAATCACCAAGTGAGATTCAAAAATCGATCCCGGGATACCCGTCTTCAAACATACAGCTAATTTGCGTTTCTGTCGTAGACAGGCGATTGAGGTTAGTTATTTAGTTAGTGGATTGAGGTTAGCTGTCACTGCCAGTGGTCAAGAAGTCACTCAGTGATCTCGTTTACGAGTGGGTGAGGGCATTCGTATTTGATATCATGCGCTTGAGAATTTTAGTCACCGGTGAGATTCAAAAATACGGACTTTTTAGAAATCACTGAATTTAGTCACCGGGTGATGACTGATAGATATTGACAGATAGACTTCATTTAACACTCAATACTTAGCGATCCCAGCCAATTGTTAACTAGCGATAGCCCTTTTCATGTCAATTTTATTGTGCCCCGGTATGCTTATTTAAAACTCATTCAAGTATCGTGTTACGGTACAATTTTTATTCATGCCTTACCTCCGCCATATTGCTTAACCGTAAAACTGGAAAGGATATAAGAAGTCACTTATCCCAAGTTAAAATGTTTCGTACACTTTAAAGGGAACTTCGCGACTCTAAAACGCGGAAGACACTTAAAAAACGGTCGAGCGTGAGAGGGATCCTAAGTTTTTAGGGTTCCGTATCTCAGTAGGAGCAAGGAACCCTTATAACATCACTTGGTTCTGTCTATAATTCTGTCGGTCTGTAAATCGCAAGTAAAGCAAAATCCTGTAGGGCAGGCCCCGTATTTCACCATTTTTGCAATTGTCAGTTTTATATGACAATTCGAACTTCGTTTCTTTGACAATATGAAGCGCGCTAAAACAAAAGCTCTTCAAGTCAGCAGTTGACACCGAATTGTCATTGAAAACTGACAATTGTAAAGCTGGTGAAATAGGGGCCGGGTAGGTACGTCCCTTTGACATAGAGTCATGAGTTTAATGTCGAGAGCAATTGAGTTACCAACACCATGGACTTGAACCATGAACCAAAAGACCACTAATTTGCAAAAAAGACCGCTAATCGGGCGTCAAAATAAATACAGTTATAGCACAGTATATATATAAGCTAAAGCAGTGCAGAAACTACGTACAAACTTTCGAAATGACACACGCACACAGACAGAGTCTTTACAAGGCTAATAAGCGGGCATCGCAGTGCTGTCAGTCGCGGGTGCCGCGTCGAGACGAGTGGCGACTCTTTGTGTTTAAAACCTAATAGTTATTAGACAGGTGGTATAATTTAATGATGAATAATGGTAATAGCATAGTGACATAACTTATTTACTTTTTATTAAGTAATTTAATTCTAAGTAATTGTAATCAGTGGAATAAAAAAATATTCAATCTATGATTGCGGATTGGGATTGGGTTTGTAATTTTTGTTAATAAAATGATCATAAGGGTGGCGATTTCGTGTAATTTGGCAGCGGTGCGCTCGAATTTGACATTATTTTTTGGATCCCAGATGGCGGGTGACAGTTTGGCATTTTTATCACTAAAAATGGTCATGGGTATCGATTTCACGTAATTTGGCACCGGTGAGTTCGAATTTGACATTATTTTTTTGATCCAAGATGGCGGGTGACAGTTTGGCATTTTTATCACTAAAAATGGTCATGGGTATCGATTTCACGTAATTTGGCACCGGTGAGTTCGAAATTGACATTATTTTTTTGATCCAAGATGGCGGATGACAGGTTGGCATTTTGAATAACTAACGAAGACAAAGTTTTCTTAAGATGTTGATGATTATTCATTCGATTATTTGATCACTATAAAACCCAAATAAACGTTTTAGTAAATAATAAATAAAAACCCGTTAATTTTATAATAATTAAGAGTGACAACCCTAATGCTCTGATGAAAACTAGCTAGTTATCTCAAAAAAGGCTTAAATAGCTGAGATATAGAGCTAACTACACAAAAACTTTTTCAATTTTACAAAAAATAAGAGGACAACCCTAACGCTCAATTGGCGCTTACGTCATCATCTCAACAAAAAGGCCTAGTTTCTGTACTGCTTTAGCTTATATATATATATACTGTGGTTATAGTTTGGTCGAACGACACAGCGCTAAAGCTATTTTATACCACCTTGTAGTGAGAAATTAAGTAAATAAATTGTTGTAGGTATACACAGACCAAAAAATATAGAAAACGGACAAAAGAGGAACTACTACACTGTCATATACAAAACTGTTATATTTAAGCAATTTAGGTGCATACTTCAAAAATGTGGCAGGCCGTGATAGCCCAGTGGTTTGACCTATGGCCTCTCAAGCAGATGGTCGTGGGTTCAAACCCCGGATCGCACCTCTGAGCTTTACGGAATTTATGTCAGTCAAAATATGTAATAAAATCCCAAAGTCCAGACAAGATATAATAGATATTAACAGGTTCAAAAACAAATTAAAACAATTTTTAATTAAAAAAGCATATTACACTTTACAGCAGTTCATGACCGAAAAATAGTTGGTTATGTTTTAATAGGTATGTTTTCAATTTCTAAACATTAGAAATGTTTGTTGTTAGTTATTTTTTTTTTTTGTTTGTTAACATTGTTAACTTCCATATGGAAGTGACATAATATTACAAAAGTAACTATTATAATAACAATAATTGTAAGATTATGTTGCTGTGCCCCTACAGGGTAAATGTTGAAGCTTTACATTTATGTTTTAAGACCTTATACACAACAGTTTATGCAATAAAGAGTTTGAGTTTATGTGCAATTTATCATGAACTTTTCGGTCAAGGAAAACACCGTGAGGAAACCTGCACACTCCTGCGAAGCAATTCAATGATGTGTGTGAAGTTCCCAATCCACACTGGGCCCGCGTGGGAACTATAGCCCAAGCCCTCTCATTCTGAGAGGAGGCCTGTGCCCAGCAGTGGGACGTAAAAAAGGCTGGTTATGATGATGATGAAAAATGTGACAGTTACGTAGAAAGTGACGCCCTTGTTAAACACACACCTTGTTATCTACACTTTTCGCCTTAAGAAAACACAACTTTTTTGTTATTCCACTTAGCACGGACCCCTACAGGCGTAACCTAGCGCATTACAATTGCAAAGCGGCCATTTGCTTTTTACGCGCCGCCATCTTGTTTTCGCTTTCGCGCGCTTTCGCTGTAGGGTCACCACGCTGCAGAAGTTTCGGGAGTTTTGACAAACTGTGTTGTTTTTGGCAGAACACTTTTATTTTTAATATTTTTTATTTTGTGTCGTGAAGACGAACTGAACAAGGAGAAGGAGAGGCAGATGTGAATTATTATTTAACTTAATTTGAAAGAAATTCCTTAATTGCAATAAGAAACGTTGCTAAATACCAACTGAGTAACTTAAATAGGACATAACCTCACTGTGGCAACGTGGCAACATTCCCGGAGCGTTATAACTTAGGGATATTTAAAAAACGAGCCTACTCCCTCAAAGGGCCGGCAACGCACCTATTATTCCCCTCGTGCTGCGGGTGTCCTTGGGCGGCTGTGATAGTCTGTTCGTGTTCCCCTCTCTTTTAAATAAAGCGTCTCCTTTTTACCCGACTGCGAACGCAAAGGAGGGTAATTACAGTACCTTTCTTATCATCCGACGGTTTTCATGTCAGACTAAAGTCATAGAATCTCGAATCAACAAGTTGAATTGTTGTTTCAGGGCCTTTAATACAAATAAATATTTTAGTATACCTACTGTACCCATTTTTAAATATGAAACTACCTTTAAACTCAATCATTATTCATAATGAAATACCTACATAAAACTACAGCGAGATTCAACTAAGTATCTAAAGCCGTGATAGCTTAATGGTTTGAGCTATGGCCTCTCAAGTAGAGTGTCGTGGGTTCAAATCCCGGCTCGCACCTCTGAGTTTTTAGGAAGTTTATGTACGGAATTACATTTGTAATTTATCATGAGTTTTTCGGTGAAGGAAAAACATCGTGAGGAAACCTGCACTGCACACACCTGCGAAGTCATTCAATGATGTGTGTGAAGTTCCCAATTTGCACTGGGCCCGCGTGGGAACTATAGCCCAAGCCCTCTCATTCTGAGAGGAGGCCTGTGCCCAGCAGTGGGACGTAAAAAAGGCTGGTGATGATGGTGATGATTCAACTATAGTAAAATAAAATACATCGTGAAGCCATTGTTTTTTTTTTGTCAAAGTTGTCACCCCAGCGTGTCATGTAATCGGCCGGGCGCATTGAAATTCATTCACTTTTTATCACTTCACGACGATTAGGATACACGCCCGCCCACACCTTTCGAACAACTTCGTTTTAGTCACTTTCGTACTTACTTTTTAAGAGTTTGATTGTAAATTGAAAATTTTCGGGACTTGCGTTTATTTTCTTACGCAACCGCGTCCAGAAAGGCGCTGCCTATCGGCGTTTCAATCAATAATTTAAATACCATCTTTAGAACCCAACAGAACTGTCAAAATCACTGCCAACTTTAAGAATAAATTCCTTTCTGAATGTGACGCGTAAGGACCTTTAGCCGCCATCTTGTGCGCCATTTTGAATCACGGCAACTTTGCCGTAAATCATTTTTAAGCTGCGATTTACGTTCAAGTTATTGCGTATTTTAGAAGGTCAATTTGGAAATTTTAAGTGCGACTGTAAGTTCGCTTTTATTGAATTGTTTTAGTGTTTTGTTTTGGTACGAGTTTGTAGGAGCGTAACAATCTTTGACATGAGCGCAGACGTGTGCTGAGCATTTACTTAAGTAGTGTAAATTTCACATTACAACCAGACAAACCAGAACCCAGAACTAAAACCAATTAAAGTGAGAAAGTGAGAAAAGCTGTCCCCTGTCAAAATGTTTAGGACACTGTCATAAGATTGATTTTTGCCTGGCAAGTGGGAACGGTTTTTCTACTGTGTCTACATATAAGTACACTAAATAGTGCAGTTTCGCGTAGTCATCTCCGTGCACGCATCGTATCTCGTATCATGATTGTGTTGTACAAACTGACCTGAGATCAATATTTAAAACGAAGTAAAAATATAGTCAGTTTGTTATCGATTATTCTGTTCTATTATAATCCATAAGCTGTTACAATAACAATACGTGAGCCGTTATTTGCTGAGACGTTTTCGACGCTCTGACGTGACATCTAGGTACTTAATATTGATCGAAGGATAAATGACAATATTAATTAATCCATTCTCGGTCGTTCTTGTTTGCGAAAGTGTCAAAAATTACACTAAGGTCTCACACGCAAGCTTGTCAACTAGTCAGAAATGTACCGGGGCAAATTAAGCCCCTTTAAGCCTCCCCCCCCCCCTCCATTTGTCAATTTGACCTAAAAATTAACAATTAAAATTCTCAAAGAGTATTATGGGCACAGGGCGGGGAGTTACAGCCCATTCGGTTAGGTTTAATCGAGCGGTTACCGCAGCGCAGGGACGAAGGTTTCATTAAATTTATAGTTTTTTTGACAGAATAGTTAGACAGGTTCGCATTTGAGCTGAACCCAAGGCCTGTTGCACATTGAGCCACTTGTCGCGGCCACTATTTTATTTATTTATTCTCATAATTACCACTTACAGACAAGCCACACATGCTAATTATATAATAAGAAAAGTGAATCAATACATAGAATTAAGCTTAGGTACTAACTAAACTAAAGCTTTTAAGCGATAAGACCGCCCATTGTCTACCACACCTGTTTTTCTGTAACCTCCTTGTACTGAGGGTCGATCACGACTTTTCGAAACATGCGTCACGTAAAATCGAATAGTAAACGTTGTCGAGTTTGTATGACGTTTAGAACAGCAACCGCCCATGAGCGTATTTGGAACTAAAATTTAGTATGAGGTTTCTCTATCTCGATACTATAACCGTAACGTTACGCAGCATTCGTAAATTCGTGCTCGACCCTCTGCGTGCGACTAGTGGCTCAATGTGCGGCAGGCCTGAGTAAGTTGAGCAATAAGTAAATAATTTTCAAACAAACAGTGTTCCTGTTTTAAATGATTCGCGGTTAGTTGCATTGGACATAATGAAAACGGGATACTGATCGCGATTGCCTTACAGGTTTGATGAGCTCCCGATATTTCGAAGCAGTTACGGTCAGTATCCCGTTTTTATTATATCTAAACGGTGTTCCTATCCAGATTCCGATACTCGGTAATCCGTAGTTTATATTTAGATCCAATTGTGCTAAGCAGCGTTAAGCAGTTTTTACCGAACTGGTAAGGCTGCCCTCCCCGGTCTCCGATATAAATCTTTTACATAAATAAACCCAGGTGGCAGTGTTTTTCTTAAGAATTTATTACAGACTTTAATAATTAAATTCCGTGAAAAATTGCGTTAAAGATTACGCGCTGAGAATTACAGTCGTTCACTGTTTGGGGCCGTGTTTGGCCTATGGGCTCAGAAGATTTTCGAATGGCGTCCACGGACCGGGAGACGAGCTGTCGGTAGGCCTCCAACAAGATAGAGCGCCGACCTAGTAAAGATCGCGGGACCGCGGCGAATGCGGAGAGCACAAGACCGGTCTGAGTGGAGAGCCGCGGGGGAGGCCGCCGGCCAGCAGTGGACGTCTTTCGGCTGACATGATTGTTTGGGGTGGACTCTAATAGGCAGATCTCTCTCCAGGCAGATGTGATGCCTCAAAATTTCAAAAATGGAATGTCCATTCGCACGCATTACTCACACGTACATCACGCTCAACAGCTTTACTTAAGTTTTTCGCCTATAGTTTTCAACGCTATGTCAAATACAAAACTCGTCACACAGACACTCACACGCCAATGACAGCTATACACCAGAGCTAATGTTAACCTTACCCCATAGACACTCTGGTCTATTTTCCGCTGTCAACCATGACGGATATAATACGTTGTTGGCGTTGAACCATCGGTGTGGATATTAAATGTGTGTGAAGGTTAAATTATCTTCCATATAAATAAAATAAATATCATGGGACAAATTGACACCAATTGACCTAGTCCCAAACTAAGCAAAGCCTGTACTATGGGTACTAGACAACGGATAAACATACTTACATAGATAAATACACACTTATATACATATTAAACATCCAAGACTCGAGAACAAATATTCGTATTCATCATACAAACATCTGCCCCGACCAGGATTCAAACCCGGGACCTCAAGCTTCATAGTCAGGGTCTCTAACCACTAGGCTATTCGGTTGTCACTATAACTCGAGTTTAACCTGACATGTTTGGAACAATACGTAGTCCTTCCTCTGGAAGCGCACGACTCGGCGACAGAGAATCGTACACTGCGTGCCAAGGCTCTACTGGCACGAGTACGAATAACTATTACGAATTAGTCTGAAACCTGTCCGGCTAAAGTTGATTTATTATAAGTGAGTGATCCGTTTATTTCACTAAGCTTATTCTGTATGTCTGTCTGAACTTCTAAAAACACTTTTTGTTTCTATGTTTCAGTTCTGCTGCTGACTGCGGTCTACGCTTGCGCGGACCCAGTATGGGAAGCGTCGTGTGTTTGTCCCGTGACGCAGGCAAACCCGGTAGGCTAACGTATACCAATTATGATCTCAAATGGACTATCTTTTGTATTTTTGGGGGGACATAAAAAGCCGTAGTAACGTAGTGCTTTGACCGATGGCTTCTCAAGGAGAGGGTCCTGGGTTCAAACCCTACCTCGCACCATCGAGGTTATCTGAATTTACATGCAAAATTACAGATTTTGTAAATTTTCATGAAGTTTTTGGATAAGGGTATCATCGCGATTAAACCTGCACACTTCTGGAGAAGCTATTCAATGGTCTGATGCGCACTGGGCCCGCGGGGGAACTGTACCCCCAATCCTCTCATTCTAAGAGGTTTGTGCCCAGCAGTGGGGAGGAAATACTATGTAGATAATGTTGAAGATGAATGCAATAATAGAATTTTAATTAATTTTCAGGTTGACATCAAACACATGAAGCCAGGAGAACTAGGGGAATATGAGAAAATTCTAGACACAGTAAAGCTGATTCACGTGGCATGCTTCAACGAAGAAGTATACGAAATAATACATAATATAAAGACCAACGATGAGAGAGACCTTGTAGTAGCTTTCTATGTTTACAAAGACCATGATTTTTACTATATAGGAAGTTTTGGTGCGAACAGAAAGGTTTTTAAAGCAGAAATAGTCAACCACGATCATTATTTCGTTAGGAATTTTAATTATCTTTATGTTGGTAATGGTAGAACTTGGCTGATAGATAAACTGGTAATGATACCACACGTCAAAGCTGATATTGTAGAGTTTTGTGATGATATACATTGTGAATGTGATATTGATGAGTTTGGTGATGATTCTGCGAGAAAAAGTGCAAATGTTTACGAATCTGGAAATAATTTTATTCAGAATGTTTTTAAAAATAATGTTGCTAGAGTTTGTGAAGCATCTGTAGCAAAAAAATACGCCAATAAACCAGGAAATACATATATCGTTAAAGAAGATGGTACTCCTGGTAAAAGTAATGAAGTTGGTGCTGTTAAAAGAATATTTAACTACCCGTGGATTTGTAACAATGTTGACACAGTTACCAATCCTTGTATGCCATGTGTCAATAGATTTGTAAATAATCTTCCTTGTCGAAATATTTGTCCATGTACGAAACTCTCGAATTTATTAGGAGTTAAACCTGCTAAATTACTATCAAATATTTATCCATTTTCATACAAAAACGCAGATCCTAATATAGGTACAGTTACACCTAAACTAAATTCAATAACTAAACAAATAAGTCCACTAAATGCTTTACAAAACGTATATCCCTCGATGCAATATAGTAGATGGTCGAATCCATATTTGTATTACGCTACGCAAAACATAAAACCTAATATAAAAGAAAAAATATATTTAAGAGAAGATAACTACTTACCCAACGCATACAATACAAATGTATGTAACAATGTAGCCTTAAACATAAACGAAATTAGTGACTATAATAAAAAACATCCCATAAATATATCTGCCAAAGATCAAGCAGCAATAAATAGTGATGGTAAAGTAGTTGCCCCTAAAATTACTCCTAACGGACAATCTACAGCAACCTGCAAAGGGCAACCAAATATAAAAAATAAAGATTTTCAATCTGTATTTCCTAATAATGACGCTACACTAATGAATAATAATGAAAACAGTAACGTTATAATCCCAGTAGAAACACAAATCATTAATAATAAGAAACCATTCGTGACGGGAGTTAATTATGGTGTAGATACGTCACAACCTGATTCAAAGAATGTAATTTTTTATAAACCACAGGTTATTGAAAATAAAGCATTACGTGTTGATGTACAACAGCCACTAAATACTTTACAAAAATTATATCCATCGATACAATATAGCCGATGGTCTAATCCCTATTTGTATTACGCTACGCAAAATGTGAAACCTAATATAAAAGAAAATCTATATTTAAGAGATGATAACTATTTACCAAACGTAGACAAAGCAAATGTATGTAACAATGTTGCATTAAACATAAACGAAATTAGTAACTATAATAAAAATCATCCTATAAATATATCTACCAATAATCAAGCAGCAAAATATAGTGATGATAAAGTAGTTGCCCCTAATATTAATCCTAATGGACAAGCTACAGCAACCTGCAATAGGCAATCAAATATACAAAATAAAGATTTTCAATTAGTATTTCCTAATAGTGACGCTACACTAATGAATAATAATGAAAACGGTAACGTTATAATTCTAGGACAAACACAAAATATTAGTAATAAGAACCAATTGGAGATGGGAGGTAATTATGGTATAGATACGTCACAACCTGATTCAAAGACTATGATTTTTCATGAACCACAAGTTATTGAAAATCAAGCATTACATGTTAATGTAAAACAGACACCCATAGCAATAAATCAAGGCAATTATTTACAGACTAAAGATCTTTATCATAAAGCAAATCAATATCAAACATCACCTAGTAAAATAATTTGTAATAATACTCCATCTAGCAATCAAATTAAAGTTGATAATGGACTTTCTGGTTATGTTTCTAGCGATGTTAAAGACTTTAATCAAAATCAATTTATGGTAACTCAAAAGACTGCTAATGTTAATAATTTTGCAAAAGACATAGGTACAGCTTTTAAAGACCAATATTCACAATATAATACAGCTCGAACTAGAGTGACACCGTCCTATAATGGCAACGGAATAAATTCTTATAATGTCAAACTGCCTGTATCACAAACTTTTAATACAGGTGAAGTTCCAATTATTTATAAAACAGAAGCTAAACTGTTTGAACAAACTGCTCCAAACTTTGAAATAATACCAAATCAAGATGTCACATGTTATGTAAAACCTTTGCCATTACTTAAAAGAAATAATAATTTGAAGTCTTTCAACAATGTTGCAACCAATCCCAAAACACCTAAACCATTAAATGTTGCCATGAAAAACGTATATCCAAAAATCAAATTGAATTGCCTTCAAGATCCTGATGTAAAAAGGTTAAGTAATTTACAAAAGCTGTCTTCAAAAGATATAACATACCCTGCCTCAAATATTTTTATTCCTGGTAACAATGAAACTAATATGGGAATAACAATGAATGAGATCGATAAGCAACCAATTGAAAACCAACAAAATGGGCAGGAAATATCTAAAGGCACTGGAACTAGATTCATCGGAGATAAAGCAGTTCCGTTGGCAACAATGCAATATCCCGATATTCAGTCGTCTATAAAGAATAATGGAATTGAAATCAATGATGGAGTAATTCCTGGCACTTCAATGGATCCCAATATAAATTTATATCGTGGGTCTGTGCAATCTCCACATACATATGCTTCGCAAGAATTTCAAACAAGCAATAATGATGAAATACTACTTAATAAAGTGCAAAATGTATATGCATTAAACAAAAATGGAATAGAGAGTCCCCAAATTAATACACTTAATATTATTCCTTCTTACTTTGTACCAAAAGAACAAATTGCAATTAATCCAGTAATAAGTTTTCCTTCAAAATTAAACCTACCCATACCAAACGTAGACATGAGTATCAAACAATTAAATAATGAACTTACTATAGATAATATAAATCAAAAAGCATCAGTAGCATTTAATAAAATACCAGCGTACAACATACCTAACAATGAAACCGGTAAAACAAATAAAAATCTAAACGTACAAAGCACATATGGAGAAACAAATGATATATTTAATCTTAATAATCGATTTAATCCACAAGTAATGGCAACTAGTGTCAATCGACCTAAGTATGTAGCTCCTATTAGTTACTACGGAATTAAAAGCACTCCTAGTGGTACTTATGTAGTTCCTAAAGAAACTCAAGAATTAAATTCTCTTATAAATATGACTTCAGAAAAAGATGAACCCAATATTAATATTAATGATGATCATGTTTTTGTAGGCTTAGGACAAATAAATTATGAAACAGAAACTGTTAATGAACCTAGAGAAGCATTGACATTTGATCAAGGAAACTATGCACCGAGAGAGTCAAATCAATATACAGTGCCACAAAAAACCTCTATTTGCAATTATAATGATCAATTTATTATTCCAGAAGAACATTATGGTGACTTTAATTCAATACATGAAAAACATACAGAATTAAATACACCCGAAGAATCTTTTGGACTTTCTTCACAATTCGTACTCAATAATCAAATTAAATTTAATCCAGCAAATCCTTCATATGCGGAAAACAGTCTAGGATATAAAACAAACTCCAATCTAGATTACAATATGGACAATGATGTAACTAATGCGGTTGCAAGAAATAAATGTCCTTTGTATTATAATCAAAAGAAAGACTTAGGTGAACTCGGTAGATATAGACTGGAGCCTGAGATTGATAATGTGCACGAAGATGGTGACATGGGTGACAATGAAAACACTCTTGGATCTGAATACGTCATGTCAAATTATGCCCCACATCATAATTTTCAGGTTGATAATAATAAACCAGAAACATCAGACGCCGTTAATCTAGCGTTGGAACAAAGTCAAGGAGAACCTTTGTATTTAGACCAACCAAATATAGTTCCTCAATTACCGTTAACCACATACGGTGGAAAGATTGCAGACATATATAACATTCAAGAAAAAGAAACTAAATATTTCCCCATTGAACAAAAACCAGGTGGCATTTACCAATATTCTGATAACATTAGAACTCATTCAGGGATCCCGAATGCAATCGTTGATAATATTGTGCTTAAAAACAGTGACGCAGAAACAACGCCGGTCACTTATGGAAAAAACAAGAACATCAATGAAAATCCAAATATTCAGGCATATTATAGTAAGCCAGAAGAAGACATTGACTTCATTTCTGTCAAAAATACAAACGATTTACTAGACAAATCGGTACACATAAACTTTGAACCCGCAAGTCATGATACAAATCCAGGTGACCAAATAACATATAGTGCAAAAGAACCACTTGTACCACAACCGTATGTTTCAGAAAGAGATCCAATACATAATGAGAAATTAAATGATATACATAACGATAATATAGAAACCAAACAACAGTATCAAACACCAACTTCTCCTGTTACTGATTATATAAATATAAATATTAATAATTCTATTGAAGTAAAATCACAGACTACAAAACAACTAGATAATGCACCTTCAGTCAATCAGCCACTTATTATTGAAAAAGCGATAACAACTGAAAAAAAGCCATTACGTACGATTAATAATAATAAACCAGTTATAATATTTAATAAACCTTCAGTTGATAGAACTACAAATTATAACGACCTTGAAACTAAACAAACAATTAACATACCTTTAGAGAATTCTGCAACTGGCTCTTTAAACATAAATGTAATACCAGATAAATACACAAAACCAGAAATAAAATACAAAGAAAACCAAAATACATTTGATGTTAGACCAATACAAGACGCTACGCTCAGCTTTAATAAAGACAGAGATATTCCAGTTGAAAGCTATTTTGCTTCAGATGCAATACAACCTGATCATCAATTTGTAGATAGAGGTAGCTTAAATCAATTTAAAGATATCGTCGCACCCAATACTGATAATTACAACATTCACGATCCACAAATGAATCTAAAACCTGCTCTTGACGAAGAAAAAGTAATTAAAGATGTATATACGAGTCCAAATCAAGATTATAATATTACAAATAGAAAAAAGAAACCTCTTATGTATTACAAAAACGATGATAGATATTCACCTAATATAGATAAATATAAATCCAATTATATTCCAAATAATATAGTAAATAATAAAGCAAATTATTTTGAAACTCCAATAAAAGATAGGAAATTTAGAAGAACGTATGAAAATATTGAACCTCAAAGTGAAGTTAATAAAGCTCCGTTTAAAGTAACTCAGCTTACTCTAAGACAATTGGAAGATAATCCTTTCCAATATTCAGATAAGGCAATAATCGAGACAGCGGCGCAGAAGATCAACGATATCAATTTAGCTGCTCCTCAAATAGATATCAATGATATACAGAATAAAATGTATGCACCAATTACATATAATCTGCTAAATAAAAATGCCATCATAAGTCAACTTACGATTAATCAAAAACCTGATATACATCCACATTTTAATAGAGCACCTGTTTCAACAGAAAATAGAGATAATAGTTATAACGACTATGAGAATAAAATGAACGTATTCGCTAACTATGCAGAGACTGTAACTAGCAATACCGATGGTGTAATTGAAATAAAAGAATCGTATAAACCAGAAAACCATTATGATACTTCTAGAGAATATGTTAATGATAATCTAAGAATTGAGGAGGGAATACCAAGAATGCAACCGGGTTCCACACAAAATAGTGTAGAATTTATCCCTGAAAATAAAGCATACAAAAATTATAGAGCACTAGATTTTGGAAATCAAGAAAAAAATGAGAAACATACTACAGCTGATAAATTTCAATTTACAAATCAAGAGAAACAAGAATTAAAGTTATACCAAAAACCAAATTTGTACATAAGCAATAATGATAAAGCAACACGATGGTCGGAAAATATAGGAAATAAGAACTTATTAAATATGAAAGATTATAAAAAAATATACGAAACTTATAAATTACAAGATGAAATAGCTTATGAAGCTACTCCACTTGCAATAAATGCAGGACCAGATAACTATGTAGCAAGCAATTTGAACCCTTCGTTTTCAATATCTAATTACCAACCGAATCAACCAAATTTTAACACAAACCCAGCACCAATTGAATTGGCAGCACCCAATGAAAACATTTATGGTGGAACCAGTTTACCCTACACATCTATACCATCCTCAACTACCTCTTTAAATTCTAATGCTTTCCCAACAGAATTAAGTTCAACAGTTGATAACATAGTACCATCTTCAGATTTCCAATCAACAGATGGCATAAATTCTTTAGAAATACCATTTTCTACTTCAAGTTTAATGCCACGTATTCCATTAATGTATGGTTCTAATATACCGTTAAGAGAATCTTTACTTAAGTCTATATCATCTACAAACACCTTTAATCCATACAAATCTCAAAGCTTCTTAAATCAACAGTCATTTACACCCAAATCACAATCAATAATTCTAAACGCATTGAAAAGTAATTTGAAAAATTATCTAAAATCAAATGAAAATGTACTTGATAATACAGAAATAACAATACCACTTGGCGATATAGTCATCGCTAAATATGAACCAGTGGATAACAGAAAATATTTCACCATAAACACAGAGAATGAAGATATTAATCTAAAAGCTTGGTATTCTAAACTAACACTAATTAAAGTTAAAATAACATTTGAAAATAATAAACAAGACGTTCTTAATTTTATGCCTGTAGTTAAAAATAAGTACAAATATTGTCCAGTTACAGTACAAGAAGTAGCGAGAAACGCTATAAGCGAAGTGTATGGAGAACCTATAGTTATTAAAGGTGTGTATTCATTTGAACACCCGTATGCTGTAGTTGATAATTTGGACTACTCGTGCTTTTATAATGGTCGGTATATTTTGCTGTGGCCCACTTTTTGTGATTGTGGATGCCAAAAGGCTGGTTGTCAATGTAACATGTAGAATCTAAATACATGCTATTAAGGATATAATAGAGGGCAATTTTAAGAAATGCTTGATCCTACAAAACTTTCAAAATTCTCGTCAAAATACGATTACAATTGCACACAAGATATAACTAAAATGTAAGCTAATCATGTTGTTTGGATAACGCACGGCCGTTTTGACAAGCATTTTTTAATCTATTACATTCTTATAATCTTCAATTTTGTCAAAAATTACAAAGTTTCCTAAGTAATTTTAACATGAATAAAAACGTGTTTTGTAAATAACACGAGAGCTGTCGAAATATATGAAATTTACATAACATACGAACTTCTCAATTTCATTGCTTTCAATTCAATTTTTTCACTTTACTTAATTCAGTCACTTTACTCCAATGATATGCAGACGCCCGAGTACGAATATTAGAATCCTGCGTAACGTAACGTCATCGTATCGAAATTAAGAAACTTCTTACTAAATTTTAGTTCCAAATACGCTCACGGGTGGGCGCTGCACCAAACGTCACACAAATTTCTCGATAACGTTACTGTTATGAACTGAAAACAATTACTTTGCTCACCCGCGACCACTAATGACAAATAGTTATATTTGTGCGGCAAATGTATGTTTCCATGCAACACCTCCGCCTCCACTGCTACACGAATCAACACGTGCCACACAGACCCAACTATCACCACCACCACTGAACTAAACGCTGACCCGTTTCGGCACTCTCCACGAGGCCATTTAGGAAGCACAACAACAACCGCTCAATATGCCACCACTTCCACTACTGACATATGTAAACCATGTACTCAACTTAGTTAATGACAAAACCAACGTACCCACTAATATTTTATAAATTCCAAACTACCCTATTATGTAAGTTCTAAAATACCCTTTTTTTTAAAATGAATTCCAAACTACCCTTTCATTTTTATTTTTTATTTACGCCAGGTACCCCGTTATTTTTAACCGAGTACAGAAAAAAGAGAAGTTATGTTGTCATTATTACTATGACACATTATTAAAATTAGAACCAAGTCGTAACAAAGGCGAAGAAACCAAATTAACTTGTTCATTAATAACAGACCCCATGTTGCTGTACCTAATTATTTCTAATTGTTCTAAAACCGATAGCCGCAAACCCTTATCACAATAATGTAAAATTTCGTACGTATCTGAGTCTAACAACGAATGATTCGTTTCTAATAAATGCTTGGCAAAGTTTGATTTCTCTGGATGACCATGCCTATATGACGAGACATGCTCTTTAAATCTAGTATCAAAGCTTCGACCGGTTTGTCCAATGTATACTTGACTACAGTCGCCACAAGTGAGTTTATATACGCCCGACCTGTTCCCTTTATCCACCTTTTCTTTGTTATTACAAAGTCTAGAACGTAAACAATTAGTAGTCTTAAAGGCAACATTGATGTTATTTGATTTTAAAATATTATAAATCTTGTCAGACAACCGGCCAACATAAGTAATACTAGATCTAAATTTGTTAGTAGGCTGAGATGGCAACGCAGAGTAAAGCATGCTATTCACTATCCGTCCCTGCTTCTTTTGAACCAGACTATTAACCATTGCTGTACTATAACCATTTGTTGTTGCTATCTGATATATAGTATGTAACTCAGAATCATAATGCTCTTTCGAAAGAGGTACAGTTAGTAGTCTATGTACATAACAATGGAAAGCAGCCAGTTTATGTTGCCATGGGTGAGTAGAATTTGCAGGTATGATAGTATCTGTGTACGTAGGCTTACGGTAAATTTGAAACTGGTGCCTATTATTTACTCTTGTAATAAGCGGAATGTATTTGAGGGTAGGATACCAAAACTTGTATTTTATTTTACATTCCTTACAAATTATTTATTTAATTATACATAAGATTATTTATGAAATTAACACTACCTACAAAGTAAATTAAAATATTAAAACTAAAACTAACTTAAAAATTAAATACCTACCAAACCTGGACCTCTCGGCAGGGTGCCCATCACGCAGGCAGCATTCCCGCGCTGAATTGCAATAGCAATTCTTTGCGCGAGAAAGCTGCCCGCGCGAGGGTCGCCTGTTGCCTCTTTCAGGCGTTTGCTCAGCTCCTTGTGGAGCCCGAGCGCACCCTTACCCCAAGGACCCAGCGTCTCGACGCCAAACGGCAAGAACTCGTATTGGGCGCCGAGACAGCTGTACTTGCTGACCTTGAGGCGCTCCCGGGCGTCCGCTGCCGCTCCTGCCCGTTTGCTTGTTAGTGGGACGTAGGACGCTGCCAGGGTGTCCGTACAAGTGGCGTCCCACACCAGCGCACGGCCCATCTTCCAGGGGATTAACGACATCCCATCAGGGCGCTTGCCATCACCCCGCGCAATCTGGGGCTCAAGAGCAGCGGGGACGTTGGCGCTGACGAGTGCCCTTCTGAGGATGTCGTTGAGTGCAGCGTGGCGTGACAGGCGGCCGGCGCCCGAGGAGCAGGAAAGGCCGTGGTGAGCGAGTCGGTCTACAGGGGCCCCACAAGAAGTGCAGCTGTGGCTTGTACAAATTCCAGCACCGAGCCGGAGACCGACAGCTATGCGGAGTGTGGCGGGATCTAAAAATGTTCCTGTGTTAGGCGAGGGATAGGCATGGAGCCAGTGACCTGACTCTGGCTTGGACACTGCTAGCAGCCTTGCCAGATCCCTGCCTGACGATGTGTCTTTGAGTGAGTTGAAAGTGATGAAAGAGGCTATTGTATCCCAGGCCCTTTGCCTTTTGGGTCTAGTTGGGATAATTGGGCTCGGTCCAGCTAGCCAGGCATTCGTGGCCTCATTCAGGCACGCGATTTCACAGTTTATACCCGTTGGGGTGTTCAGTATGTTACCTGCGAGATCTAACGTGCTGTGGATTGAAGACAGGAATGCCGGCAAAGCAATACTAGAAATTTTGCGGGTACCCAAACCGCCGTGCCTTATCGGTAAAGCGGCTTGGGTCCATGCCTGCTCGCTAAGGTGGATGTTCAAAATAGTTTCGATTTGGAATTTCATAAGATTGTCGATGGGTTGGATCAAATGGGGGAATTTCCAAATTGGGCAGCAGCGGAGCAGGTAAGTAAATTTTGGAACAAATAAGCAAAATTTTAGAATAAATAGAGCGGAGTGACTACTAATTTTGACAAGGCGGTCCGAATAATTGTTAAATTTTGAAGTCAATTTAGTGAGGAGAAGAGGGATGGCCTCGTCGCAGACGGGGGAGCCGAGGAGGTGCAGACTGTCTTTGGGTACTATTTTTAAATTTAGAGCGACGTTATCGAAATTTTGAATAATTTGGGATGTGGTGTGCTGGTCTATTCGATCGGAAATATATAATTCACACTTATCAAAATTCAAATCTAAACCTATACCATTGAATTGCTGTTTAATTTTTATCAGATCTGCTAGGACAGTCTGTGCGTCTCCTCCTAGGGTCCCATCGTCAAGGTACCAAACGTTCAATTTCGAATTTAGATTGCGGATTATCGGATTAATAGCCAAACTAAATATCGCTGGACCGAGGGGATCACCCTGCTGACAACCTACGGCCGAAAGGATTTCATTGCTTTTGTGTACTAGTTTTGAAGGGCAGTGGTAACACTGGAGAAGAAAGTTATAAATTTCTGGGACATGCATTTTAGATTCGCTAAGCAGGGTGTCCCTATTAACCGAATTAAATGCGTTTTTTACGTCTAATTTTAGAAGAACCTCGCACGAGTCACTTTGTACGAAGGTGCGTACAGCATGAACTGCCGCCTCGCAACCTCCGTGGGTGCCGAAGCCAACTTGTGTGGGTTCGAAAAGGGCCTGTAATTTTGTTCGGGTGAGCCGGACGCAGATCTTAGCTGCTAAACGTCGAAACGTTGACCCTACCGCAATGGGACGCACGCCACCATCTTTTTTTGCCAGGGCAATAAGATTAGCTCCATAG
Source organism: Clepsis dumicolana (assembly GCA_963691665.1). Classification (NCBI taxonomy): domain Eukaryota; kingdom Metazoa; phylum Arthropoda; class Insecta; order Lepidoptera; family Tortricidae; genus Clepsis; species Clepsis dumicolana. The sequence goes on along the minus strand of OY829532.1, from coordinate 6,399,121 downwards.
ATTATCGGCGTCACGTTCGGGCAAACATCTCCCAGCAGCATGAGATTGACAAGTTTTGTAAGGCTGGTAGTCAGCTTTTCACCAGCAACTCCTGTGCCGTGACTGGTGAGGTCAATCAGATGCTGCGGGGAGATGCCGTCCAGACCTGACGCCGACCCCTTTGGGAAAGAGGCGAGGGCTGTTAGTACATCTCTTTCGGTGGCGTGTAGGCAGGCTGTGGGGTCAGATGAGGGGTCAACAAAAATGGGGGTGGAAGGGCCTGGGGGGTGCTTTGACTGTAATGCGGCTGCGGTCTCCGGTGTATCGGGTGCTAAGGTGTCGTTCGAGAATAAAAGGCGCGTTGCTCCTTTAAGGTCTCCGTCGTGTATTTTCTCCTCGACCTTCGCAAACAAGTCGTACTTCTTTCTGTGCGTTCTAGGAAGAGAGGTAGGATTAGGTGCAGTCGGATGTAGTATGTTATTTTTTATCTTTTGTGTGAGGGATATATTGCTATGAGATTGCTCTGAGACGTGGAGAATTTTGAAAGAAAAAGTAAGAAGTTCATGCCAAGAATTGGAGTTGTTGTTCTTGACGCAATTGTTTACGACGTTTGTCAGTTCTTGCGATACAGTGGAGCGGGCACCGCGTGGTATGCGTTTGATGATTGAAGTAGACTGTTTGAGTTGGCCAAGGAGAGTCTGAAGTGGCGTGGCAGAATTGGAAGATGGTAGAGGAAGAGCAGAGCTGGGGTGGTTTAATGCAGTGAGTACTGGAGTGATACGGACCTGATGGACACGTCCCTGGTGAATATGTAGCCCTTTGGGTGTTGAAAAGGTCCTTTGGCACACACAGCATTCCATCGGAGGCAACAGGCACCGGAATAAATTTAAAAAAATTATAATAAATAATTTAGAAATAAAGAACTTATACTAAATACTTACAAATAACACACATGTTAAAAATATTACAAAAATTGTAAAATTGTTGTTGTTGATTGCTGTTGTTGTTAAATCGCAAATTTCACTTCCTATAGGTAGTCGTGTAATATTCGTCTGTCTAGAAGTGAAGAGTGCTCGGAGCGGGAAGACAAGAAGGCCACTACAACGATGCACTAGATCAGAATACGGAGATTTATCAGAGATTTATCTTCTTTATTTTATTTTTCTCGGTGTTTTTAGTTCACAATGTTGCTTTGACGGCGGCTGTCACGTCCGTGTAGAGGCTTGAAATTTGACTCGGGCTTCCGCAGAGGATTTGTTTAAAGTGCGTAGACTGTTCACAGCAAAACACGCAGGAAATCCAGTGATAAGATATGTATAAACTAGGTACAGCAGCTTTAGCATATAATATAAATTAATTATTCATTTTGAAAAGTGTTTTTTCGTTGCTAGGTAGGTGACATTGTAATAGTTAAATCCAAAAAATTCGAAGAACGACTTTCCTCTAATTCTCTTCTCTGATTCTTTAGTGGGTACGTTGGTTTTGTCATTAACTAAGTTGAGTACATGGTTTACATATGTCAGTAGTGGAAGTGGTGGCATGTTGAGCGGTTGTTGTTGTGCTTCGTAAATGGCCTCGTGGAGAGTGCCGAAACGCGTCAGCGTTTAGTTTAGTAGTGGTGATGATAGTTGGGTCTGTGTGGCATGTGTTGATTCGTGTAGCAGTGGAGGCGGAGGTGTTGCATGGAAACATACATTTGCCGCACAGATATAACTATTTGTCATTAGTGGTCGCGGGTGAGCAAAGTAATTGTTTTCAGTTCATAAATATGGACCTACGCAAAGTAACACCTGATTCAATAAACGTTACTATTACTAATCGATTACGTTACGCAGGATTCGAATATTCGTGCTCGGGCCTCTGAACACATATAAGCCGTTACTTGTCTCGCCACCGTATTCCAAACTCTAGAACATTATTTTATGCGTATTTTGTAATTGTTTTTTTAACCTTAAATGTAAATGCTTGTTGGCTTGATCGCAGTTTTTTAACGTTGAGACGATTTCAATTATATGTATTTTTTTTTATAAATGAGGTTTAAATGCCTTATTTCCAATAACTGACACCCAGTTCGACACCAAATTTCAATAATTATTCATTGCCATAATTAAACATTTACCTTAAGAAGTCGACTGAGTGTAAATAAAAACATAAGATTTTAATATAAAGGAATATAAGCTGAAATAAAAATGAAAATATACGTACGTGTTTGATTTTTCGAATTACTTATTTATATTCCAGATCATCAATAGCTATCGGCAAACTTCTTAATATTATAACTGTCGCCGTGCTTCTAGCAGTTGCCTTGTACCCTTAAAGACTTGTTAGTAACTGCTTCAATCTGTATAGCGTATTTATTCTGTCAGCATCAAAATGAAGATGGTCATATTTCTTATACGGTTTTTTTGTTTATCTACTGAATTTGTTGATCTCAAAATTATCATATGCATCCTTAAACTTCCCCCAAATCAATGCAGTTGAACGCTACAATCACACAATCAACTCTGTTCTTAAATCACCCGATACAATACAATACAATACAATACAAGAACTCTTTATTGAACACCACATAATAAACAAAACAGAAAAAAGATGCAAAGGAAATGCAAGGTAGCAATGGGCGGCCTTATCACTACAAAGCGATACTTCTCATTAAGAAACCCTTATGCTTACTAGTAAGCTACCAGTAGTAATTGACAACATTTCATATTTTTGAGACTATAATTTGATTAATTGTCTGCAATCTACTTTGAAAGAGGAGCAAACCTACGATTTTAAATTTTCATTAGGATTTGTAATTAACTTATTATTAATTTATTAAAAGGTACTTATTCCAAAAGGACGTAACTCCGAAACTACGCTAGGATGGATCAATGGCCTTTGTCTTGTCACGATCAAAAAAAACAAAACCCAAGATGTCAAATCTGACATTGTCAAACATAATATGTGTCATGTCAAATTATTGTATTGATTTAAACTTTCGCGATTTTCACACATTATCATGATACTCGGGACTTAATCGCGTAAAAAAAACTTTTATATTTTTTTTTTTTTACTTTTTTTTATTTAAGTTTTTTACGCGATTAAGTCCCAAGTATCATGATAATGTCAAATTATTGTTGTGCTTGTGGTTTGTTTGTAAAAGGCAAAGGTATTACACCCATTCTTGCGTAGTTTTGGTAGAATTGGTAATTTTATTTTATTCTCTTGTATTTAAAAAAAAAAGGTAATATGTTTTTTTTATAAACATAGTGGCATTAAATACTTTTATACGGAGACCTAAAGCGCGAGGAAAAGCTAGTTTCTCAATTAACAACATTTGTATACTTCCCATAAATCAACACAGTGGAACGCTGCAATCAAACCATACTAATCCCAGACAGCTGTGCTTGCACTGTTGTGTTACAGTGTGGAGAGGATGGTAGCCGGGGATATAACAAGCACAAGAGGCATTTCATCTTAGCACTCTAGATTGGCAACGCGTCTGCAATTAATCTAGTGTTGCAGATGTTTATGGGCAGTGGTGATTACTTAACATCAGATAGCCAATTTACTATTTTGCCTACCTTTCCAATCCCTGGCGTAAAAAGAGGGGTGTTTTAAGACTTCTAAGTTTGACCTTTGTACATACGGATGTATCTGTGTATGTCTGTGGCATCTTAGCTCCTAAGGTGATGGGATTTGGTCGCGGCTTCTTTTAATTACCCGACTGCTGAAGGAGAGTTATGTTTTTCGAGCGTATGTACGTATGTATGTAGTTATATCTAATTCTATGGTACGCTCTACAGCCTAAACCGTTTAACAGATTTTAGCGTATGACATGTCATTGGATTCGTCTCAGTTGTTTGAGTGACGTAGAGTAGGTATAATATATTGTTTCCCAGAATTGTAGTCGGGTTTTCAGTTTTTAATTTTAAGTTGGTAAGGTTATCGATAGCTAAGTAGTTTATAAGAGATAGTTCTTAGCTAAGTTTCTTCCAATCGGTACAGTTTTTGAGATACCCAACTTTGAAATGACAATCGGGACTTTTTCAACTTCTCTAACTTGGTTAGCTTATTCTAATCAACATGGGGACCGAGACAAACTGTCATCCAACCTCATCATTAAGGAAAGCTACACAGCAGTGATAAGTAACTTTACCCCTTTGTCCAGTTAAGCCTTCATTAGATGGACAAGCCGTGTACAATTACTATAAGTTGGATGACCAAATGGGTTAAGCCTTACTTTGCACTTCGGCGCTTTGTTGGCTGTAAAATTTTGATGCCGTAGACATACTACAAAGCCCCCACTGGACGTGGTAAGAGATCAAAATATAAAGGTAAGGTATTCATTGACTTACCAACACCATGGACTTCGTGTTAGCGCTTGAAAACGTCCGAACCAAAAGACCACTTTTTTTTTAATTGCTGGTCATCTGATGGTAAGCGATCACTGCCACCCATGAGAACCAGCAACCCCAAGAGAGTCACTAGTCCGTTGCCGGCCTTAAGAAGGAAAAGAGATAGAGGAAAGGGGGGGGGGGGTCGGGCCTCCGGCACTCTCACCGACCGAAAGAATCGCAACAGGGGTGCTGTTGCTTCACGCCGATTTTCTGCGAGAGGGTGGTACTTCTCCGGACGAGCCGGCCCATTTGTAAGGCAGCAAATAGCTACAGTATGGCTCTCCCACTAGGTACAACATTTACAATTTACCAATTACAAGCTGAAGTCTCGTTCTATCAACTTTTGTTAGAAAGATACTTCCGCTTGTAAATTGTAACTTGTAGCTTTATGAAACGGCCCAGCAGGTAAGTAAACTGCTACATGTACTACCTAGTTTGCGATTCCAGCTACATCCTACATCCATGTGAAGACAAACAACTTCTGTTTTTACGTCCGTTTTTGTTGTAACTCTGAAAGGGGTGCACTTACACCCGGTCTGCAAACACGGTCCACTACACTATAACCCCTAACTACTGTAAGTTATAAGGCAAATATAACCATGTTAGTTGATAGTTATTGAGCAAAAGATCTTGACACTGCCATCAATGTACATCATGGAAGTATGTATTTTTGTCAAAAAAAATATGCACCTTTTTCCGCAATACTCACGACCACAAAATCTGAGACCGCGAAACAAACTGCAGAGACCTCTTTCGAAGCTACAAATGGTACACTCTGGACCTTTCGCAATGTGTGTTAAAATTTACAATGAATGAATAAATGAATGAATGAACGAATGAATGATTTTAATGTGTTTAAAGTTAAGTTGAGGACATTGTTACTTGAGAAATGCTATTACTCCGTGCACGACTTCCTTTTTGAGACCTGATATTTTATATTTTATAATTATGATGAAATTAGCATGTTTTAATTTTTTATTGTAATGTGAATGGATAATTTATAATCTTAAAATGTAATGACATGATTATGTATTAATTTAGTGTTAGGCATATAACAATTAGGTAATTATAAAATTGCTGTGCCCTATCAGGGTTTATGTTCTGAATATTTTAATTACCAATTATTTTAATTATATATTATTATTAATTATTAGTCGTAAGTACCAGGTTAAGTGCTTACGTCATCGATATGTAAAACATTAAAGATAAGCCACGCACTTTTTCAGCGCTGGCAAAATGCGGCCCTCACTTATTAGCTGTCATTAGACCGACATAATGTCAAACATCAATGGATACTACGTCACCGAATTACTTGTCATGTCAGCCGAAAATCGTCCACTGCTGAACATAGGCCTCCCCCAAGGCTCTTCACTCTGACCGGTCTTGTGCTTTCCGCATCGACTGCGGTCCCGCGATCTTTACCAGGTCGTCGCTCCATCTTGTTGGAGGCCTACCGACAGCTCGTCTCCCGGTCCGTGGACGCCATTCGAGAACCTTCTGACCCCATCGGCCATCAGTTCTGCGAGCTATGTGCCCCGCCCACTGCCACTTAAGTTTCGCAATTCTATATTTTTTTCACTAATTTAAACTTACTCCTGAATGACAAAGTCTTTTAATGAGAGCTATCGCAAGTCAAAAATCCGCTAGGGTCACCAGTGTCGACTGTCGAGTAACGGCGATATGGGATAGAATTTCTAAGGTTAGTTTAGGAGAGGTTTAGTTAGTTTTAGATTTTAGGTTCATGTATTTACTTTCAATAAGATTTCGTCGTCTAAGAACATAAAGCTGCCGGACGGGAGGCGCCTTTGTCTTATCTATGCACTACAATTTTTCTGCCACTTTTTGAGGGGGACCAGGAACACACACACGTACAGCACACATCTACGCTCCTGTCAAAATTTGTTACGTTGTTACAAACGCACACTAAAACAAAACTGTCACACAAATGCCAAAAACAGGCACACTATCAACAAATCCCTGATCATTTTGATCAGACTTAAATGTTAGAGATTTGGCAGAGGGGAAATCGCGCGTTAACATCTCCATTCCTTTCCTGCTCTAAATCTAAGAAAAATAAGTATGAAAACCACCTTGTTTTTTTTTAAATAGGTTAACAAATACGATGCAGTTAATAATTTTGTAACATCAAATCTACTTAGGTTAAGTTAACCACGTTAACTTCCTAACTAAACGCAACCGACATCCCCTCACCCGGTCAAACCTCCAATTTAAATTAATCTCCAATTTAACATCTCACAACTCTCTCAAAGTCCAAAATTGCATATTAAACTTTTGAATTCACAATTAAAGATTTTATGAACTTTCAGCCGGGCTTCATTGTTAGAGGTCTATATACTCACTGCAGACAAGTTCTTTAATAAATTTTGTTTAACGAAGACCGACTGGTCACAGCCACAGAACTATTTATATCGGCATAGAAGGAAAGACTTCATCGATTTGTATAAGAACCGAGCGTGTAGCATTTTGCGTAGGTATTTTGACGTCACGAGTGTAATTTAGTGAGGCAATACCTCGATTAACAGCTCCAACTCATGTGGTGTTGTTGGAACATGGTATTTTTCACCTCACTCGCTCGGAAAGGCTCTCATTATCATGCAAAATCTGCGTGGAATCGGTTATTCCACACTAGCTTGGAAAGAGATTTTGAAATGCGAACGTGAAGATCATCGTCGTGATGGTTTTTTAATGGTTTAAGCCCTTGTTGTTTTAGCAAGGAGTATATGCTCAACTGCTCATGATGATTTAGGTATGGATTGGATCCAAAATGGCAGCTGACAGTTTGACTTTTTTGACCTCGGTACGCTCAAATTTGACATCATTTTTTGAATTCAAGATGTCGGATGACAGTTTGCCACTTTTAAGGGTTCCGTTTTTGCCATTTTGACTAAGAAACCCTAAAAAGCGTATTATGGTGCTCCGGTGTGTATATTTCCTTGCTATATATTTCAAAACCCGCTCCAAACGTCCCCTGAGAAATGAAAGGCTACAAAATGTACCAGTAATGCCTTTACCATGTTCAGAAATACGTAAAAAAACCGCAGTAGGCAATTATTTATATTTATTACGGCAACTCCAATAACACAATAGCCAAATCAGAAGAGCAGAAACAAAGTTAGGATTTTAGAATTAAATTGAGTGCTAAGCTTTTTTAGTTGAATTCAAAATTATTTTATAACATTGAACTAAAAACAATTACTTTGCTCACGCGCTTTCGGAAAGTCCATGATTGCCGAGAAGAATGCGCCGCAAGAAACTTGGCAAAGTTTTTTTTTTGCATAACAAGTTAGATACCTAGCTCTTATATACATATAATATATACAAATTGCAATGGCACGTATCGACACGACAACAAACTATTCTCATACTATTTGACACCTGTAACGCAAACGCGATCGAGACGTTTTCTTTGGCCGTTGATTACTATTGCGATGAGGGCTGGATGACCACGCGATATTCAGCGCAGGGTGTGGTTCGGAGAAATAAGAACAAAAACAACACTTGTGATGACCACCGTGTATTTCCCATAAATACAGTAGAAATCGTTTTAAAGATACATTACAATACATTGATATAATTTGAGAGCAAACAAGAATCGTATCCATATGCGTCGGAGGCGGAAGAAGAGGAGGCGAGCAAAGTTAGCTGTCACAAGTGACAGACGTCAAACAGTGTTGCATGCCTATTAGTAGTGTATGCAACTGCTACATAATGAGGGTCCTTAAAACATGAGTGTGTTTTTATTTTCATAATAGGATCACACGAGTGTTTTAAGGCCTAATTATGTGGAGTTGCATACATTACTTTATCTACACACATATTATAAGTACTCTAAGATGGGTTCAGAAGCCGAAGGCATATATCATACCCATACCTGTCACGAATTTGACTGTTTTTTTTAATCATAGACAAACATACCGAGCGGACGTTTCGTAAACCGTTTTTTTTTATTGTAAAAAAAAATTATCACATTATTATTTATACATGTCGGACTGAACGCGACTTATATACGTGAGTGATCCGTTTTATTTCACTATGATTGTAAATTACGTTGGTTTTCAAATTTGAAACATCGAATTCGATATCGAAAACTCGTTACGATATCGTAATGAGTCGTAATGACTATTGCTTTACTGCTGGTGGTGGTTGGCGGGGGAGGCGTCGTCGTGCTGCAATGCTGGTCATTTTCTACGGTTTCTGAACGCATTATAGAGGACTTATGATATGTGATTTATTGAATCAGGCGTTACTTTGCGGAGGTCCATATTTATGAACTAAAAAACAATTACTTTGCTCACCCGCGACCACTAATGACAAATAGTTATATCTGTGCGGCAAATGTATGTTTCCATGCAACACCTCCACCTCCACTGCTACACGAATCAACACATGCCACACAGACCCAACTATCACCACCACCACTATACTAAACGCTGACGCGTTTCGGCACTCTCCACGAGGCCATTTACGAAGCACAACAACAACCGCTCAACATGCCACCACTTCCACTACTGACATATGTAAACCATGTACTCAACTTAGTTAATGACAAAACCAACGTACCCACTAATATTTTATAAATTCCAAACTACCCTTTTATGTAAGTCCTAAACTACCCTTTTTTAAGAAATGAATTCCAAACTACCCTTTTTATTTTTATTTTTAATCTACGCCAGGTACCCCGTTATTTTTAACCGAGTACGGTAAAAAGAGAAGTCATGTTCTCATTATTACTATGACACATTATTAAAATTAGAACCAAGTCGTAACAAAGGCGAAGAAACCAAATTAACTTGTTCATTAATAATAGACCCCATGTTGTTGTACCTAATTATTTCCAATTGTTCTAAAACCGATAGCCGCAAACCCTTATCACAATAATGTAAAATTTCGTACGTATCTGAGTCTAACAACGAATGATTCGTTTCTAATAAATGCTTGGCAAAGTTTGATTTCTCTGGATGATCATGCCTATATGACGAGACATGCTCTTTAAATCTAGTATCAAAGCTTCGACCGGTTTGTCCAATGTATACTTGACTACAGTCGCCACAAGTGAGTTTATATACGCCCGACCTGTTCCCTTTATCCACCTTTTCTTTGTTATTACAAAGTCTAGAACGTAAAGAATTAGTAGTCTTAAAGGCAACATTGATGTTATTTGATTTTAAAATATTATAAATCTTGTCAGACAACCGGCCAACATAAGTAATACTAGATCTAAATTTGTTAGTAGGCTGAGATGGCAACGCAGAGTAAAGCATGCTATTCACTATCCGTCCCTGCTTCTTTTGAACCAGACTATTAACCATTGCTGTACTATAACCATTTGTTGTTGCTATCTGATATATAGTATGTAACTCAGAATCATAATGCTCTTTCGAAAGAGGTACAGTTAGTAGTCTATGTACATAACAATGGAAAGCAGCCAGTTTATGCTGCCATGGGTGAGTAGAATTTGCAGGTATGACAGTATCTGTGTACGTAGGCTTACGGTAAATTTGAAACTGGTGCCTATTATTTACTCTTGTAATAGTTAAATCCAGAAAATTATTATTATTATTTTATGTTGGAAGGGGAGTATGAGGCAGCTAGATTTGTTTATTAGTGCTCTCAATAACAAACATCCAAAAATAAAGTTCAAACGAGAATTAGAGGAAAATCGTTCATTAAATTTTCTGGATTTAAC
>OY829532.1:6292841-6388853 GCA_963691665.1 Clepsis dumicolana | reverse complement strand
AGATTTAAAGAGCATGTCTCGTCATATAGGCATGATCATCCAGAGAAATCAAACTTTGCCAAGCATTTATTAGAAACGAATCATTCGTTGTTAGACTCAGATACGTACGAAATTTTACATTATTGTGATAAGGGTTTGCGGCTATCGGTTTTAGAACAATTGGAAATAATTAGGTACAACAACATGGGGTCTATTATTAATGAACAAGTTAATTTGGTTTCTTCGCCTTTGTTACGACTTGGTTCTAATTTTAATAATGTGTCATAGTAATAATGAGAACATGACTTCTCTTTTTACCGTACTCGGTTAAAAATAACGGGGTACCTGGCGTAGATTAAAAATAAAAATAAAAAGGGTAGTTTGGAATTCATTTCTTAAAAAAGGGTAGTTTAGGACTTACATAAAAGGGTAGTTTGGAATTTATAAAATATTAGTGGGTACGTTGGTTTTGTCATTAACTAAGTTGAGTACATGGTTTACATATGTCAGTAGTGGAAGTGGTGGCATGTTGAGCGGTTGTTGTTGTGCTTCGTAAATGGCCTCGTGGAGAGTGCCGAAACGCGTCAGCGTTTAGTATAGTGGTGGTGGTGATAGTTGGGTCTGTGTGGCATGTGTTGATTCGTGTAGCAGTGGAGGTGGAGGTGTTGCATGGAAACATACATTTGCCGCACAGATATAACTATTTGTCATTAGTGGTCGCGGGTGAGCAAAGTAATTGTTTTTATTTACATAATAAAAGCAATTTACAATGACATTAAATCTAAGCTTAAACTAAATAAACTACAACTTAAAACTAAATTAAATCTAAATAAGGCCCCCGTGGCATAGTGCCCAAAAGGCTGGCAGCGTTTGTTTTTTAGTTCATAAATATGGACCTCCGCAAAGTAACGCCTGATTCAATAAATTACTCGGAAAATTCTCAAAATCTTAAATTTTGTCGTCTGTCTGTAGATTTCGCTGACCAAACCTCCCCCCTGACCCCACATTGCGAACATTTTGCTTAGAAGCAGGGCTCTGCGAACACTGGACTTCTTAAAACACTGGGGAAAAGCGTTAAAATCTTTCTACGGAACCCTCGTGCGCGAGTCCGACTCGCACTTGGCCGGTTTTATTTTTTCCGTGCTCCTTTCTTTGATTCTTTATAATGATATTGGTTTTATCCAAATGTATGTTCCTTGAACATGTTTTTTTTTTACCCAAATGCTTTATCACATTAAAGTGCTGTTTTCTTCTCATTATTTTTCCTCTCATTCTTTTATCTGCTTAGACACCGATGCCTTAAAATAAACATGTTACAAATAAAATAAAAATAAATATCACGGGACAATTTGACACCAACTGACCTAGTCCCAAACTAGGCAAATCCTGTACTATGGGTACTGGACAACGGATAAACATACTTATATAGATAAATACATACTGGAGAAATACTTTATTTACATAATAAAAGCAATTTACAATGACATTAAATCTAAGCTTAAACTAAATAAACTACAACTTAAAACTAAATTAAATCTAAATAAGGCCCCCGTGGCATAGTGCCCAAAAGGCTGGCAGCGTTGCCTCGCTGAATAGCGATGCTGATTCTTTGAGAGAGAAAACTGCCAGCCCTTTGGTCACAAGTTGCATCGACCAAGCGCTTTTGTAACTAACTACATACTTATATACATATTAAACATCCAAGACCCGAGAACAAACATTCATATTCATCATACAAACATCTGCCCCGACCGGGATTTGAACCCGGGACCTCAAGCTACCAACAAATACAACAAATAGGATAATGTAGTTTTTATATTAAGTATGGTCAAGGACGATAAAACCAAGAGGACTGCCAATGGCTATACAATGTCGCGTTCCTGTAAAATAACGAGCCTGCTGTAGCTAGTTTCACTATAGAGAGGTCTCTGTACCATTAATTTTGTATGACACTTAGACCTCTGGCTAACACAATAGCGCCATCTATGAACTGAAAGAAAAACGAATTTAGATGGCGCTATTGTGTTAGCCAGAGCTCTAAATGTCATACCAAATTAATGGTACAGAGACCCCTCCGTAGTAAAACTAGCTACAGCAGGCTTATTATTTCAAAGGAACGCGGCATCGTATAGACATTGGCAGGCCTCTTGGTTTTATGGTCCTTGGTATTATCTTTATGTCTGAAAGTTTTTTTTTTATATACTGGGTATTTAAGCACAAAAAAAGAAAAAAAAAAAGATGAAAGGCGAAGAGGACCTTGATGCTAATCGTCATAAAAGGAAAACGCAACCAAGGCCATCCTACAACTACACGTATAATCCAGCGGACCAACTTTACTGCGCGCCATGTGACCGAATTTTAAAACTAAATAGCTAGCTAAGTAACTAGCTCGGATTGATTGAACATGTTAGGAGTCTCCGTCACTGGACACGGTGTGGACGACGATGATGATGATGATGATGATTTAAGCACAAGACCGGTCTGAGAGGAAAGAGGGAGGCCGCCGGCCAGCAGTGGACGTCTTTCGGCTGACATGATGATGATGATTTAATATTTTTGTAACTTACCTGGCACACGACAGCGTTCTTCTACGCCAATATCTGTAATCAAATAAGAAATTAAGAACAAGAACACCATTTAAAAATGACATTTGTAAATAACCTATTTCAGATCCAGGCCCCTGTTTCACCAACTTTACAATTGTCAATTTTCAATGACAATTCGGTGTCAACTGCTGACTTGAAGAGCTCTTGTTTTAGCGCGCTTCATATTACCAAAGAAATGTAGTTCGAATTGTCATATAAAACTGACAATTGTAAAGATGGTGAAATAGAGTCCAGGGCCGTGTTTTATAAAGCTACAAGTTGCAATTTACAAGCGGAAGTCTCATTCTATCACCTTTTGTTACAAAGAGACTTCCGCTTGTAACTTGTAGCTTTATAACACACGGCGCAGCTGGTGCTTAGCTGACACTATATTGTTACATGCATATAAGTAACGTTGTGAATGCGTAAGCCGTGATAACTTAGTGGTTTAACCTATCGCCTCTGAAGCAGAGGGTCGAGGGTTCAAACCCCGGCTCGCACCTCTGAGTTTTTCGGAATTTATGTGCGAAATTACATTTGTAATTTATCATAAGCTTTTCGGTGAAGGAAAACATCGTGAGGAAACCTGCACACTAATGCGAAGCAATTCAATGGTGCGTGTGAAGTTCCCAATCCGCACTGGGCCCGCGTGGGAACTATAGCCCAAGCCCTCTCATTCTGAGAGGAGGCCTGTGCTAAGCAGTGGGACGTAAATAGGCTGATGATGATGTGAATGCGTACCTCGAACCTATCCTATCCAATATTCTAGATAAACGGCTACCAATTACTCAGGCTACTGAAGCTTGCAGGAGAGCAGATATTACATTCCCTTATCATGTGTCCAGTGGCGTGCATCTCTATGAAGCAAAAAAGCACTGCTTGCCTTCTAAATCAATGTAATTAACATTATAGTATACACGTATACTTACATATTTTCAGATGTAATAATACTTGACTTAAATATAATTTTCATTCATTTATATTTTTATAAAAACAAAATATTACAAATCCGCGCTTAAATCCGTTTCAATCCGCGCGACGTGTTTCTTTCTACGAAAAAGCAGCACGCCGAGTGCTTGCCCGACACGCACACTCTTATGACATCGCGCTCCACCGCAAGCTATGTACGAATAGGCCCACCGCACCTCACTCACACATGTACGAAAATCAACCAATCAAATCAAGTCTTACGGTCGCGACAAGAAAGCACTGCTTTTGATTACTTGAAAAGCGTTCACTAATTTCGACCCATAAATCCAATAGCGTTTGGTCAAACTAGACTCAGTAGGTCTACGACGCACGGGTACCCGGGATCGAATCCGGGCAAGAATGTGAAACATTTTCCATTTTTTTCCTGTTTTTTTTCTTTTTTTTTTAACTTTGGGCATCTAATGGGTATTCACTACTGAATATCATACATAGATCTACTCGAAATTCTCTGCGTACCCTGGCTAAAAACTCTATGCACGCCACTGCATGTGTCTGACGCAAGCTTGCAACTACCTAGGTATGCAGGGCGTTGGTTGCTTGCAGGCACCCTGTAGGAATTATAATTATAAAAGATAAAGTCAACCAGCCAGCCATGCCAGGTTGGCAACGCATCTGTGAACCCTCCGGGGTTGTGGGTGTCAATGGGCAGTGGTGATAATTTACCAACAGGTAACCCACTTTCTCGTTTGCCTTCCTCGTCGCATAAAAAAAAGAAAAAAACTGCGAATTAGTTAATAAATTAATTTAAAAAACCGGGCTAGAGCGTGTCGGACACGCCCAGGATAGGGTTCCTAAGCCATTACGAAAAAGCACTGGCATAGATTTTAAAGGAATTTTCGTCCCACCTATTGGAAACCAGTGTTAGCAGAGCCCTACTCGTAAGCAAACTGTAAGCAGTGTGGGGACATTTTATATCGGTTATTGTCGTCATCAAAAACCAATAAGTATACAACTAAAAAAAAATAGGCCTCAGTTTAAAAAAAAAAACGATATGAAACGTCAGGTCGATAAGTTTTTCTATGATTAAACAATAACAGCCAAAATCGTTCGTCGTCGTTCTAAGTCAAAGCAATCAAAAGATACAGTCATTAAAAAGGCTATTTCCATACAAATTGCCGAAATCCGAAAACCTAAAGGCTTCCAGATGTCCTAGAAACATGAAATTTGATATGAAGGTAGCTCTTATAGCACAACCACTCAGAAAATTCTCAAAATCTTAAATTTTGTCGTCTGTCTCTAGATTTCAAGGACCAATATAAGTTGACCCCACTCTAAGTACATTCTGCTTAGGAGCAGGGCTCTGCTAACACTGGACTTCTTAAAACACTGGGGAAAAGCGTTAAAATCTCTCTACGGAACCCTCGTGCGCGAAAAAACTAGTAAGTCCTACTTATGTTACCAAAGCTCTTTCATATAGGCTTTTTCAAAGCTCTGTGAACTGTACAGGTCTCATTTAAACTTTCCCCTTTGTGAAGTTTCCTTGAACAAATTAAATTTGGTTACGAAAAATTACCGGAGTAATCTGAGACTGGCGGTCAAATTTTTTCGGAAACAAATAAGTAAATAACTTGGAGATTTTTATCTTTTTTCAGCTAATGAGTAGGCTATTAAGAAAAAAAAATCGAGAGTTTCGTTTAGAAATTACCATTTTGTCGCTGTCGAGTTTGAGACCTTGGGTCCATGGGGTCCCGGCGCTTACAAGCTTATTTCAGAGTTGCAAAAGCGCTTAGTTGATGCAACTTGTGACCAAAGGGCTGGCAGTTTTCTCTCTCAAAGAATCAGCATCGCTATTCAGCGAGGCAACGCTGCCAGCCTTTTGGGCACTATGCCACGGGGGCCTTATTTAGATTTAATTTAGTTTTAAGTTGTAGTTTATTTAGTTTTAGATTTAGTATTAATGTCATTATAAATTGGTTTTATCATGTAAATAAAGTTCCACTTTTAACATGAAACTACCGTGAGACTCAATCATAGTGAAATAAACGGATCACTCACGTATGTCAGTCGAGTATAGCTCGACATGTTTCTGACTAATCCGTAGTCCTTCCTGATAAAAGCAAGCAAACATGATAAAAGCAATTTACAATGACATTAATACTAAATCTAAAATTAAATAAACTAAAACTTAAAACTAAATTAAACCTTCCTCTGGGAGCACACGCCACGACGGTGGCGAGACGTAAACGTACGGTGGAGTTTACGTATCGCCACCGGCGTGGCGTGTGCTCCCAGAGGAAGGACTACGGATTAGTCCGAAACATGTCTAGCTATACTCGACTGACATACGTGAGTGATCCGTTTATTTCACTATGATTGAGTCTCACGGTAAGTTCCACTTATCAGTTTGAAATTATCATTAAATTACCATATTATTTATTTAACTTTCTAAATTCTAGAATTTTTTTTTATAGTGTTGTTACTTACATCAGTCGATGTAACTTGCTTAGAATACATAAATAAATAATATGTAATAAATATAATGGACAATTGACACCAACTGACCTAGTCCCAAACTAGGCAAAGCCTGTACTATGGGTACTAGACAACGGATAAACATACTTATATAGATAAACACATACTTATATACATATCAAACATCCAAGACCCGAGAACAAACATTCGTATTCATCATACAAACATCTGCCCCGACCGGGATTCGAACACGGGACCTCAAGCTTCATAGTCAGGGTCTCTAACCACTAGGCTATCCGGTCGTCAGAAGGAAAAGAGGATTTAATCACTGCCTTATGGTATGTAAATCATTTGTGGTTATGCACTTGTTTTAAAAAAAAATTGTGCCAAGGATGATAAAACCAAGAGGACTGCCAGTGTCTATACGATGTCGCGTTCCTTTGAAATAATAAGCCTGCTGTAGTGTAGCTAGTTTCACTATAGAAGGGTCTCTGTACCATTAATTTTGTACGACACTTAGACCTCTGGCTAACACAATAGCGCCATTTACGAACTGAAAGAAAAAACGAATTTAGATGGCGCTATTGTGTTAGCCAGGGGTCTAAATGTCATACCAAATGAATGGTACAGAGACCCCTCCGTAGTAAAACTAGCTACAGCAGGCTTATTATTTCAAAGGAACGCGGCATCGTATAGACACTGACAGTCCTCTTGGTTTTATGGTCCTTGCTTTGTGCCAAGTTTCTTGCGGCGCATTCTTCTTGGCAATCATGGTCTTTCCGAAAGCGCTGGTAGACTCGAAACAATGACGTGTAAAAGAGATATTACTTTTATTAGAAAAGTTGAAAAACCCCCAACATTGTCATTTCAAAGTTCAATATTTCAAAAAACGGGTGAACCGATTTTAACGAAACTTAGCTAAGCACCATCTCGATTAAACTAGCTTACGATAAAAAAAATTGCATTGAAATCGGTCCACCCGTTTGGGAGCTATGGTGCCGCAAACAGATACAAACTTATAACACCCTTCTTTTTCGCGAAGGGTTAAAAAGTAGTGATCACTTACCAACAGGTGACCCACTTACTTGTGTGCCTTGTGTATCGTATACATATAAAAATTTAATAAATACACAGCATTATAATTATACTTTAACGACGCGTGAATTAGAAAACGTGTCCGTTAATTAGAATTTGAATCATTGAGGGACGCGTCAATTAGAATAGCTTTATTTGCATAATCATCTCGAGGCCCGAGTACGAATATTGGAATCCTATGTAACGTAATCGAGAAATTTGCATGACGTTTGGAACAGCGCCCGCCCGTGAGCGTATATGGAACTAAAATTTAGTTTGAAGTTTTTCGGTTTCGACACGGTAACGTAACCTTATCGTGTAATTACGGGCACGAGAAGCATTTCGTCTTAGGTCTTTAGGTTGGCAACGCATCCGCAAACCCCCCGGGGTTGCGGGTGTCTACGGGCAGTGGTGATCACTTACCACCAAGTAACCCACTTGCTCGTTTGCCTTCCTTGTCGGATAAAAAAAAATCGTTACGCAGGATTAGAATATTTGTACTCGGGTCTCTGTTCGTATAATACAGCACAGGTATTAACATGAAACTACCGTGAGACTCAATCATTATGAAATAAAAACGAATCACTCACGTATATAAGTCGAGTTTAGCCCGACATGTTTCGGACTAATTCGTAGTCCATCCTCTGGGAGCGCACGACCCAGCGGCGGCGAGACGCACACTGCGCGCCGCGGCTCTGCTCGCGCGACTACTAGACGCAGCTGACAGCGGCACACAACTACCCTCGTTTTCATCTTCGTTTTTATTATTGTCAAATTAATTAGTCCGAAACATGTCGGGCTAAACTCGACTTATACGCGTGAGTGATCCGTTTTTATTTTATTATAATAAAGCACAGCGTTTCCTATCCCAAGCACTTATGTCAGTAAAAGTCAACCGACTACGCAGACTGGCGTTTCAACTGTCTCTCTCTTCCGGTGCGAGTCTCGCGTGAAACATCCTGTATACCGAACTGTCGTGCGTCTAGCGAAACATCCTGTATGTCGTGGCTCTATTTCCTTGTGTCCTGTGTATATGTATAATGGATACATTTCATATTTGTACGGAACCCTTATAGGATCACTTTGTTGTCCGTCTGTCTGTCTGTCTGTCTGTCAAGACCCTTGTTTATCAAATACTCAAGCCTGCGGTCACTTAAAGCCGTGAAAAAAATCAACCTTCTAAGTCAACGCAATCAAAAGATACAGTCATTAAAAAATCCATTTCCATACAAATTGCCGATTTTAAAAAACCTAAAGGGTACTTCCAGATGTCCTAGAAACTTGAAATTTGGTATGAAGGTAGCTCTTATAGCACAACCACTCGGAAGTCTCAAAATCTTAAAATTTTATGTCTGTCTGTAGATTTCACATACCAATATAAGTTGACCCCACACTGCGTACATTTTGCTTAGGAGCAGGGCTCTGCTAACACTGGACTTCTTAAAACACTGGGGGAAAAGCGTTAAATTCTTTCTACGGAACCCTCGTGCGCGAGTCCGACTCGTACTTGGCCGGTTTTTTTATATACGACAACGAAGGCAAACGAGCAAGTGGGTCACCTGATGGTAAGTGATCACCACTGCAGGAGTGCCCATAGACACCCGCAACCCCGGGGGGTTTGCAGATGCGTTGCCAACCTAAAGAGATGACATCGTGCACACTCCTGCGAAGTAATTCAATGGTGTGTGTGAAGTTCCCTCCGCACTGGGCCCGCGTGGGAACTACAGCCCAAGCCCTCTAATTCTGAGAGGAGCCCTGTGCCCAGCAGTTGGACGTAAAATAGACTGTTGATGATGATGGATATTAACAGGTTAGGATTGTTATATTATTTACTCAGGCAACCATCTCACATTTACATCCGGATGGTGGCTCCGATCCGGACGGACCTTTCACGAAATGGCGCTACATGCTACATAACAAAAAAAACCTTACAATATTCTTTTTGCCACCGAATATTAATCCACGATAATCCTTCGTAATCTCGTGCCACTCCAATCGCAATCTTATTACTTCCGCATAAAGCCCGTAATCAAATACTAATGACGACCGGATAGCCTAGTGGTTAGGGACCCTGACTATGAAGCTTGAGGTCCCGGGTTCGAATCCCGGTCGGGGCAGATGTTTGTATGATGAATACGAATTGTTCTCGGGTCTTGGAGTTTAATATGTATATAAGTATGTGTTTATCTATATAAGTATGTTTATCCGATGTCTAGTACCCATAGTACAGGCTTTGCCTAGTTTGGGCCTGGGTCAATTGGTGTCAATTTGTCCCATGGTATTTATTTATTTATATAGGGGTTTGAACCAATGCTATACAACGGTAGGGTTCTATGTTAAGTATAATTATGTGATGTACGTATGTAATATTGTCGCGAGAGAATAGACCCTTATTTCACCATCTTTACAATTGTCAGTTTTATATGACAATTCGAACTACATTTCTTTGACAACATGAAGCGCGCTAAAACAAAAGCTCTTCGAGTCAGCAGTTGATACCGAATTGTCATTGAAAACTAACAATTGTAAAGCTGGTGCAATAGCGGCCAGTTGAGTTGCAGTAAGATTAGCTTGCTGAATAACATAATGATAATACATATAAGTAGTACTTCAAAATTCAAAATTCAAAATTTTATTCAGCAAATAAGGCAGTTGAATGCTCTTTTACACGTCATTTTTTTTAGTCTACCAGCGCTTTCGGAAAGACCATGATTGCCAAGAAGAATGCGCCGCAAGAAACTTGGCACAAAGTAATTTTTTCTAAAAACAAGTTACATCAGATCTTACAATACGTAACCACAGATAAATTACACAAAGAAAGCTCACTCTATCATTAAAAAAAAAACAAAGAGGAAAGAAATACCGTATTTTAGAAAAAAGTGTAAAAAAATAATTATTATTATAACAGCAAAACCAGAACACTTTAATTTATTGGCACGTTTTAATTGAGCAGGAGATGTATAGGGTCTCCAGGTCAAATATCTTTAGAATTACAAGGGGATGTATAGGGTCCCAGAACTAATACTATAATATGATACTTAATCTAAATGGCTTCTTGATACTAGTGCGAAAATAATAAATAAATAAATATCATGGGACAATTGAGACCGATTGACCTAGTCCCAAACTAGGCAAAGCCTGTACTATGGGCACTAGACAACGGATAAACATACTTATATAGATAAATACATACTGCTTATTTCAGAGTTGCAAAAGCGCTTGGTCGATGCCACTTGTGACCAAAGGGCTGGCAGGGTTTTCTCTCAACGAATCAGCATCGCTATTCAGCGAGGCATCGCTGCCAGCCTTATGGGCACCATGCCACGGGGGCCTTATTTAGATTTAATTTAGTTTTAAGTTTTAGTTTATTTAGTTTTAGCTCAGATTTAATGTCATTGTAAATTGCTTTTATTATTAAATGACGACAGTATGACGATCGGATGGCCTAGTGGTTAGCGACCCTGACTATGAAGCTTGAGGTCCCTGGTTCGAATCCCGGTCGGGAGAGATGTTTGTATGATTAATACGAATGTTTGTTCTCAGGTCTTGGATTTTTAATATGTATATAAGTACGTATTTATTTATTTGGGAGCCGTGATAGCCTAGTGGTTTGACCTATCGCCTCTCAAGCAGAGGGTCGTGGGTTCAAACCCCGACTCGCACCTGAGTTTTACGGAATTTATGTGCGAAATTGCATTTGTAATTTATCATGAGCTTATCGGTGAAAGAAAACATCGTGAGGAATCCTGCACACTCCTGCGAAGCAATTCAATGGTGTGTGTGAAGTTCCCAATCAGCGCTGGGCCCGCGTGGGAACTATAGCCCAAGCCCTCTCATTCTGAGAGGAGGCCTGTGCCCAGCAGCGGGACGTAAATAGGCTGATGATGATGATTTATCTATATAAGTATGTTTATCCGTTGTCTAGTACCCATAGTACAGGCTTTGCCTAGTTTGGGACTAGGTCAGTTGGTGTCAATTTGTCCCATGATATTTATTTATTTATTTATTTAAATAAATAAATTATAGTAATACATACTTATATGCATATCCGACTATATACTTGGCCGGATTATCTCCCCCCCCCCCGCTCTCTCCTCCTCCCCCCATTATAAAACCCCACCGCTCGCACGTTGCTACGATTTACTATGAAACATCATTCAGTCGTAGCACGTAGCGCCTCTACGGGTGCTACGGATCTGCTACGCGGTAAGGTGTATGTACTTACAAGTTCTTTGGACTTGAGAACTTTCTTCTAGAGGTATTTTTAACACCCGACGAAAAAGAGGGGTGTTATATGTTCGACCTGTGTATCTGTGTCAATGAAAATAATCGATTTATTGATTATTTTTGTTTTTATTTTTATGAAACATTGATAGTATGAAATTCAACATACAATGACAATGCAAAGAAAAATCTGTTAAGCAACTGGACTTGAACCAGCAACCTCGGTCGGTCGGTCGGTCGGTCGGTCGGCTCGGTGGTTCGGATTACCGAGGTTGCTGGTTCAAGTTCAGCTGCTTAACAGATTTTTTTTTGCATTGTCATTGTATGTTGTGTATCTGTGTATCTGTCATCATATCTCCCATCTATCTTAATCATAGCTCTCAAACGAATGGACCGATTTCGATGCAGTTTTTTTTATCGAAAGCCAGTTTAATCGAGATGGTTTTTAATTAAGTTTATATTTTAAAATGAAAATGTCTGTGGGGTTTTGTCAAGTTCAGTAGGCCGAGCACGAGTTTTCGAATCGAAATCGAGAAACCTCACACAAAATTTTACTTAGTTCCAAATACGTTCGGGCGGGCGCTGTTCCAAACGTCACGAATTTCTCGATAACGTTCCTACTTGATTAATTTACAACGCACAATTTTATGGTAACCGAAGGTCACCGGATATTACGTTCACGTAACATACTAGCTTATGCCCCGTGGCTTTGCCCCGTGAAATATTTTAAAATGTGCTAGTTCCCTATCCCGTGGGAAATTCGAAAAATCCCTTCTTAGTGCACCTCTAGGATACTCAAGGTATATGTTTGCCATATTTCAAGTTCCTAGCACCAGTAGTTTAGGCTGTGCGTTGTCTGTTAGTCAGTCAGTCACGGTACTGTTTTATAGGTATAGATTAATAACAAATGAACAGTTTCGGATTTCTAACCCTTACCTTAACCTTAACTGCTTCCTGGAAATTTTCATTCCACTTCTATCCGACTGATGAAGGAGAGTTTTGTTTTCTGAGCGTATGTACGAGGGCTGTTTGATAAGTACCCGTTTTCTAAATATATTAATATCACTGGCCGCAAATAAGTATACCACCTTTTTAAGCCATTTTCCAGAGGCGGGAAAATTAAAAAAAAAAATGGCATTCTTTTGTTTTTTTTCTCATTTGACAACGATTCAGTGAAGGCGTGAACTTAAAATTGTTAAAATGGAGAAAGAACACTATCGGTCTGTAATTAGATTCTTATTTTTGGAAGGAAAAACATGTGATGAAATAAAAGTAAGAATGCAAGCGGTTTACTATGAATGTACTCCTTCTATGACAACCGTCAGATATTGGTATAACGAGTTAAAGCGGGGGAGAACAACCGTCTTTGATGAGGATCGCCCAGGCCGGCCAGTTGAGGTGACTACAGACGATATGGTTAAGAAAATTTAGAAATTTAAAATATCGTTTTAGCCGACCGCCGAATTAAACTTCGAGAAATCGTTGATGCTGTAAACGTTTCAATCGAGAGGGTACAACACATATTAGAAGAAAAAAAAAAAAATTGGGTATGAAGAAAGTATCGGCGAGGTGGGTGCCGCGTTTACTCACGGAGGAGCAAAAACGGAACCGACTGACTACTTCGGAGCAGTGTTTGGCCGTGTTCAAACGTAACCCGAAGGAGTTTCTGCCTCGTTTCGTGACCATGAACGAAACGTGGGTCCACCACTACACCCCGGAAATGAAAGAGCAGTCGAAGCAGTGGATTTTACCGGGTGAACCTGCTCCAAAGAAAGCAAAAACCGTCCCATCGGCTGGAAAGGTCATGGCGACCGTTTTTTGGGATTCGCAGGGTATTATGCATATTGACTATTTAGAAAAGGGACAAACAATAACAGGGCAGTACTATGCCAATTTATTGGATGAATTTGACGCCGTGTTGAAGGACAAACGACCCCATTTAAAAAAGAAAAAAGTGCTGTTTCATCACGACAACGCCCCGGCTCATTCGTCCAGAGTTGTGACGGCTAAATTAGCACAGTTACGCTACGAACTATTGTTTCACCCCCCGTATTCTCCAGATTTGGCCCCATGCGATTTCTTTTTGTTTCCCAACCAAAAAAAATGGCTCGGTGGCAAGCGATTTGGATCAAATGACAAAGTCATTGCCGCCACAGAGGCCTATTTTAATGACTTTCCAAAATCATACTTTTTGGATGGTTTATTGAAGCTTGAGTATAGGTGGAACAAATGTATAGAGTTAAAAGGGACTACGTAGAAAAATAAATGCATATATACAAAAATAAATGTTTTTTTTTTGCCATAAACGGGTACTTATCAAATAGCCCTCGTATATATGCATGCAATGTGTGTCTAATTCTTGAGCAGGCTCTACAGCCTAAACCGTTTGACGAATTCCAACGTACTAGGTGTCATTCAATTCGTCTCAGTTGGGGGAGTCACATCTACTTATATATTTATACAAATAAATAGACAAGTCATGACTGACTGATCAACGCCCAGCCCAAACCCCTGGATCTGGAAAGCTGCAATTTGGCATAGAGGTTCCTTTTATAACGTACGCCCGGGACAAGGTGGGATTTTTCGAAAATCCCACGGAATAGAAAGTTCTGCTACGGGAGCGAAGCCGCGGGCGAAACCTAGTAGGGTATAATGTTTGCCCCGAATTAGCCATGCTAACTTTTATATATGTATGGAAATCTCAAAACCGTTTCGAGAAACAAGCTTTTGGTAGTTTTCGTAAGGTGCTTTCTCACAAGGACACTTAAATTGTGAAATGAGCTTCCTTTTGAGGTTTTCCCAGCGAATTACAGCATGGCGGTCTTCTAAAGGGGTATAAATAGGTTTATAATAATAATAATAATAATAATAATAATAATAATAATAATAATAAAAAAAAAACCGCTGACATTGACAATGTCGGGTCTCGTATTTTATATTGCATTTTAATATTTACTTACAACAAAATGCCGCCTAAAATCACCAATGAGGCAACAAAAGTATGAATTTACGGCCAAGAAATAAAACAGCGGTCCCCAGCGCACGCCCAACACCACCGCCCGCTTCATCGAGCTCCTCGCCATCGCCGTCTGACGATGCATTCGCAACCGCGGCCGACACCAGCGAGTCGAGCGATGAAAGCGGGCCGCCGGCCCCGCCGCCGCGACCACCTGCGCGGCGAGGCCGCCCACCGCTGCCGGCACGCTTGGAGTCTGCGGGGCAACCTGCCTCGAGACCGGCTCCCGCTGTCGGCGGTGTAGTGCGCCGCATGCGATGGTCGAATGCGATGAACGAAAACTGCATGCGCGCCTACTATGGGGCTACAGAGGGAGGAACCAATCTATCCGGGTACTGTGCCCGGATGCTTCCTCTGTTTCAGGCGCTTGAACCGACCATCACCGTGACTGCGCAGCGGCTATCGGATCAAGTGCGGGTCATCCGGCGCAACAACATGCTGGATGACTTGACACTTGATAGACTGCGACTGGAAGTGCTCTCTGCCCGTGCGGCTTCCACCTCGGCGCGGGACCCTCCCGCCACATCACCGGCCCCGGTGCCCGCACTCGACCTGACACCGGGGGTGGCGCGGGTCGGTCCCCGTGCCGACGAGGATGACTGTACGGATCATTCAGTGAGTACCCAGACCAATGAGCAACTGAGGAGGGCTCTGGAGGAGGCGATAACGCAGTATCGCTTCACACGCGATTCTAGGCCACGATTACCGCGCTTGCCCACGAATAGGCGTAATCTAGCGCTAATGGGAGCCCTTGACGCTTTACTAGACCCGTACATACGGGCTAGCGAAGATTTAACTGATACACACTCAATCATGTACTGAGGGGCCATCGCAGCGTGCCGTGTTGCTCGTATCAAGTTTCCGGACGCTGATCGTGCACCTAGGACCGCTGATGGTGTCCCTACATGGCAAGTGCGGATTGAGCGGCGTATCGGCTCGTTTCGGACTCTCATTGCAAAGCTGATCTGTTTCAGGGGGGGCAATAGCCGCCCCCGAGTCATGCGCTTTGTGAACCAGGCCTTCGCGGGGACTGGTATCAGGCCCTGTGATTATATGACCTGTGTCACGGAGCGCATTGACTTTCTGAAGCAGAAAGTCTATGCGTGGGCAAGCCGTATTCGTCGCTACAGAGAGCGTGTGGACCGATTCCAGCAGAATCGCCTTTTCCAGAGTGACCAAAGGAAGGTATATCGGAAGTGGGAGGGAACCGACCAGTGTGTGTCTGTCGGACAACTGCCGGATGCTACTGCTATGATTAACTTCTGGCGTAGTATCTGGTCGGCACCCGTCGAACACACCGAGGGCGAATGGATGAATGTTGTTGAACGTGAGTGTGAGTCTATCGAACCTATGGACGCTGTTACCATCAGCCCCGAGGACGTTAGTTGTGCTATCCGAACGACCCAGAACTGGAAAAGTCCTGGTCCGGATGGATTGCACAACTTCTGGCTGAAGCGGTTTCGATGCTCACACGAACGTTTGGCAACTCAATTCCAGCAAGCCCTCGAGCTCGATTCCCTACCACCTCTTTTAACAACTGGTATCACCTTCCTGCTCTATAAGTCCGGTAGTACCACGGAAGCGAAAAACTACAGACCCATCACGTGTTTACCCACACTGTACAAACTCCTTACATCCATTTTGAGAGCAAAAATTAACGCGCACATCGTTGCAAACAACATCTTGGCCCCCGCTCAAAATGGATGCAGGGTTGGGTCCCGTGGTACTAAAGAGCTCCTCCTCATAGACATGACCATTTGCCAACGAGTCCGGCAGAATAGAGGGACCCTCTCCGCTGCCTGGATTGACTACAAGAAAGCCTATGATTCGGTGCCTCACTCATGGCTAAGGAGGATCTTAGAGCTGTATAAAGTTGATGCAACTTTAAGAACCTTCTTAAGCACGTGCATGGGGCAGTGGATCACAGTCCTTCGTCAACCGGGAGGTAGCGATGGCCCCTCTGGTCCGCAGGACTTTATAAGGATTGAACGAGGGATCTTCCAGGGTGACAGTCTAAGTCCATTATGGTTCTGCCTAGCACTGAATCCGCTCAGTACTCTGCTGACGGATTCAGGACTAGGTTGTCGGCTCCGGAGAGGGGGTGAGGTCATTTCTCATCTACTTTATATGGATGACCTTAAGCTATTTGCACCAAACAACAAGAACTTGTTGGAGTTACTGAAAACAACAGAAGTCTTCAGTAATGCCATCAAAATGGAGTTTGGTGTAGACAAGTGTGCAGTCATACATGTACAGCGGGAAAAGTTGTAAATTCACCGAATTTACAACTTTCTGAGACAATGTCCCTCAGATCTGTCTCCGAAACTGAAACCTATAAATATCTTGGTATGTCACAGTCCTTGGGTATTGAAGGTAGGGATATCAAACAGACGGTGAGGGAGCGATTCTTTGGCCGCCTGGCAAAAGTACTCAATAGTCTTTTGTCGGGTGGCAACAAGGTGCGCGCCTTCAACTCCTGGGTGATGCCCCTGCTCATATACTCCTTTGGCATACTAAGATGGAATCAGACTGAGCTGAATGCCCTGGATCGAAGGGTTCGTTCATTGCTCACTGCGCATCGCATGCTACACCCGCGCTCGTCTGTTATGAGACTGTACATTCCACGGAAATGTGGAGGTCGTGGTTTTTTAAATGCCCAGGACCTCCACAACCGTGAGGTGTGCAGTCTTAGGGAATTTTCCTGAACAACGAGTGTGGGATGCATCGCGATGTAGTGGCGGTGGACAAATCCTTCACTCCTCTCGCCTTGGCAAAAGAGAACTGGCGCAGACCTAAGGTATGGAGCACCGAGGACCGCAAGACTGAATGGGAGAGTAAGGAGCTACACGGGCGGTTCTATAAGGCCCTCATGGGGCCCGATGTAGACCTCCTCGCGTCGGTGAACTGGCTACGCTTCGGGGACCTCTTCGGGGAAACCGAAGGTTTTGCCTGTGCAATTGCGGACGAAGTTATCATGACTAATAACTACCGTAGGTATATCCTGAAGGACGGTACGGTCGACATCTGTCGGGCATGCCGCCGTCCCGGGGAGTCACTCAGGCATATTATCTCTGGCTGTTCTAGTCTTGCTAACGGCGAGTACTTGCACAGACATAACCTTGTAGCCAGGATTATTCACCAGCAACTTGCTCTTTCATTCGGTCTTGTGGACTTCGAAGTGCCGTACTATAAGTACACACCTGCACCAGTTCTTGAAAATGGTCGTGTCACGCTCTACTGGGATCGATCTATCATCACGGACAGGACTATTGTCGCCAATAAACCTGATATCGTGCTGATAGATCGATCGAAGCGCCAGGCAGTGCTCGTCGACATCACGATCCCCCATGACGTGAACCTCGTGAAGGCCGAGAAGGACAAAGTCAGCAAGTACCTTGACTTGGCTCACGAGGTTACCGCCATGTGGCCTGTTGATTCGACGATCACTGTCCCGATAGTCGTTTCGGCGAACGGTCTAATAGCGAAGAGCCTTGACCATCACCTTAAAAGGCTCTCGCTAGGTGGTTGGGTCAAGGGCCAGATACAGAAGGCGGTACTCCTGGAAACGGCTCGGATAGTCAGGAGGTTCCTCTCTCTGTCGCCCTGACCACCGGTAGCTTAGCACCCTAGGTTAGGTTTTTATAATGTTTTTATATTTTGTATTAATGTTGTTTTATTACTTTTTATATGAATATTGTGAAAACCTAGCCTAAGATTATAATAAATATACGGGAATAATAATAATAAATCATTTATTGCGAACACATGTCCATAGATGGTTAGTAATTTTACCTTATATAACTATGTTAGTAAATTTAAATAATTCCATAACATTAAACATTCAATAACACCAATCTAATTAAAATGTCTATTATGTTTATGCAGGGTCGGCAACGCGCGAGTGATACTTCTGGTGTTGCAAGCGTTCCTAGGCGGCGGTAATTGCTTTAAGATTAAAAGATTAAAAAAGAAGAAAGATTAAAAAAAGTCTTACATTATCAAGATATTCGTTGAAATGTTTTGACCTTCAAATGACCTTTCTGTGAGTCATCAAATGCTTAATGGACAATGATTCCTTTGGCTTATTAAAAAAAAGACTGACGTCTGTCTAGTCTATATCAAACACAAACTCAAACTTGACATTGCCGTAGTCGTTTCGTTTTGTAGTTTGTTTGTTTATTTGTTATTTAAGCACAAAGAGTAAAACCAGCAGCATTTTATCCTCTAACGGCACTGAAAATGGCAAAAAGGACGGTTAATTTCGAAAAAGCCGATTCTCGCAATTTGCCACAAGTGACAATGTCATGATACTTACTGGAGTTCATGGCGAATTCTAGCAACCAAAACATCGCTGAAATAAGAGGAGCTAAAGCAAAATAAAACAATATTATGATAATAAATACAATCTAATTTATTAATTTATTCGAGTACTCAACGGTCAAGACTTTATTGTTAAACATTTAAATGATCTTCACAACAAAACTGCAAATAGTTCTTGAAGTAGTTTTGCTTCACTTCACGACACCATTCCTGTCGCCGTCGTTCTGGGATTGGTACGAATAGCAAACCCGGATTATCCCTGTTGTTATTCGGACACAAAGGGACGAAACACTCGTAGCCTTCCATTTCAAACAACTTCAGTTAGTGTTAGTGATTTTAATTTTTTTTGAGGTTAGCCGTCCGCGGTCGCGGTGACGTTAAAACCTTGACGTTTACTTTACCATAGACTTTACTGTAATTTTTTTTGTGCAGGCGAAGACTACATTATCCATTATGCGTTTGATGACGTCACGTCAGCAATTAATTAGTATTTATTTTTAATGTAGATAGGATTCATTAAATATTTCGAGTTGCAAAAGCGCTTGGTCGATGCAACTTGTGACCAAAGGGCTGGCAGTTTTCTCTCTCAAAAAATTAGCATCGCTATTCAGCGAGGCAACGCTGTCAGACTTTTGGGCACCATGCCACGGGGGCCTTATTTAGATTTAATTAAATTTTAAGTTTTAGTTTAATTAGTTCTATAGCTTGGATTTAACGCATTGTAAATTGCATTTTAAATTGGTTAGGTTATTAGTTCCGATACTTTTAAGAGTTAAGACACCTTAAAAATTACCCAATCGTAATCACCCCCCTTCCAAATTACGCCTTACCCTGTGCCCGTAATCCAGAATTCTTAACAGTCCTTCTTATATTAAATTCTCAACCCTTTTTTGCGTCTAATGTATTTTTAATGGCGCTAATGCCAGGTGAGGAACGGCGCAATTATCCCACGGGATAATCCATTCATATTTTATATTTTATTATATTACAATGACGACGGAAATTGGAAAATGAGGACATTTTAGTTAAGACGACATTTTTTTAATAATTTATTGAATCAGGCGTTACTTTGCGGAGGTCCGTATTTATGAACTAAAAACAATTACTTTACTCACCCGCGACCACTAATGACAAATAGTTACATCTGTGCGGCAAATGTCCAAATCCATGCAACACCTCCGCCTCCACTGCTACACGAATCAACACATGCCACATGGACCCAACTATGACCACCACCACTGAACTATACGCTGACGCGTTTCGGCACTCTCCACGAGGCCATCAACGAAGCACAACAACAACCGCTCAACATGCCACCACTTCCACTACTCAACATTAACGACATAATAAATTTACGACATTTTTTCTTGCTCGGGAACTATAATGCAAATCCTCTCATACTGGGATGATGCCTGAACCCAACAGTGGGGAATAAAACGGCAGGAAACGGCGTTTGGGGGAAAAACAGTACCCTTGTAGGATCACTTTGTTGTCTGTCTGTCTGTCTGTCGTCAAGACCCTTTTTCTCTGGAACGCGTGGAGGTAGCATGCTGAAATTAATATCAAATATTCAAGCCTGCAGTCCCTTGAAGCTGTGAAAAAATCAAACTTCTAAGTCAACGCAATCAAAATATACTGTCATTAAAAAGGTGGGTTCGATACAAGTTGCCGTACTGCAAAAACTTAAAGAGTACCTACTTCCAGCTGTCCTAAAAACTTGAAATTTGGTGTGAAGGTAGCTCTTATCACCGTGGATTAAGGTTTGACAGGTTGTTTCTTTAAGTGAACTTTGGTTTAAGCAACATTATATGTATGTTTATCGTGTCCGTTCTGAACCTTTCTCGAGTTCAAGGGGAATTGAATTAAAACCTGATTGTCATTTCATAGATGGGTAGACAGATTTGTTTATTTGTCATTGAAAGTTAAGTCAGTGAAACAAAAACGGATTACTCACGTATATAAGTCGAGTTTAGCCCGACATGTTTAGGACTAATTCGAAGTGCCGCTGTCAGCTGCGTCTAGTAGTCGGGCGAGCAGAGGGTCGAGCACGACTTTACGAAAGCTGCGTAACGTAAAATCGAATAGTAAACGTTGTCGAGTTTGTATGACGTTTGAAACAGCGCCCGCCCGTGAGCGTATTTGGAACTAAAATTTTATTTAAAGTATTTGGAAAAAAAGGTTTCTCGATCTCGATACGATAACCGTAACGTTACGCAGCATTCGTAAAGTCGTGCTCGACCCTCTGAGCCGCGGCGCGCAGTGTGCGTCTCGCCGCCACTGGGTCGTGCGCTCTCAGAGGAGGGACTACGAATTAGTCCGAAACATCACAAGCTAAGCTCGACTTATACATATACGTGGGTGATGCGTTTTTATTTCATTATGATTGAGTCTCCCGGTAATTTCATGTTGAAAGTTACGTTACATTTAAAACGTCAAAATATAAAAAAATATGAAAGTTTTCTGTTAAAAATAATAAATTAAATAACGTCTTCTTCGGCAGTCGGGTAAAAAGAAAAAATGCGACTGCGAGAACAATTAGGTAACAAAAACCATTAACAAAAAAAAATAGTTCCTATATCACCCCCCCAACTGAGACTTATCTAAGACACCTCATACTTTGAAATCCGTCAAACGGTTTAGGCTGTAGAGCGTGCCAAAGAATAAGACATACATACATACATACGTTCGAAAAACATAACTCTCCTTCGGCAATCGGGTACGTGTGTTATTATATTAATTTTAAAAAACCTTGCGATATAATTTTAATTAAAAACTTACTTATTACTTAAAAAATATTGGTCAACATATTTTCGTTTTAAAAAACGATAAAACGTCTTTTAGGATAAGCAACGATCTATGAGTATGCTGGCATTAAATGAGTTTTTATAAAAAAAATAGGGTACTTTACAAGTTTGCGAGGTTTTAGAGAATCTGGCTTACATTTTAACATAAACTGGTTGGTCGAAATAATCGTAATATTAAATCTAAAGTAGGAATACTAACTCCTTAGGCTCGCAACCTTACAGGAATCTAGAGTCAGAGAAAACGGGATATTTCCTGCTCTAAGCAAGCAGAATGGCAATAATTTAATTGCCAGAATATGCACATATATTTATCCCCCCTTTTTCAAAAGCAAAACTCACCTCAAAGCCCCAACCAGCTGTTTTAATTCCGGAAAAACAACAAAAATCCCAAAAATTCATTCACACGCCATCTTGAAATTTCACCTTACTCAAAAACACGTCAAATTACACCGCTTCAACACTCCCGATTACTTCTAAATTACACTGAACTAACTAGTATTAACTGAAGAATATTGTTTTTATCTTTTTTATTAGATTTTCTTATTAATTTAAGGTTTTTTCGTGGCTGAATGAGCGGTGCTTCCGCCGGGCGCGCGCTTCGTACTAAGGCGCTCGATAACGTAGAATCTACGTTAGACAGGGACGGGGGAGAGTGAGGGAGATGAAAGACTTTTACGGGCACGCTATTTAAACCTTATTTACATGGCGGGGTATAAGTGAGGTCCGTGAGTGTAACATTAAGTAGAGATTAACAGAACTTTAGTGATTATTCTGCCCAGATTTTATACAAGTACGTGGTACGTATATTAAAAAAATGTTTTAACATGAAACTACCGTGAGACTCAATCATAGTGAAATAAACGGATCACTCACGTATGTCAGTCGAGTGTACATGTCGAGCTATACTCGACTGATATACGTGAGTGACCCGTTTATTTCACTATCACTATAAAAAAATGTTGTTGCTTTTTTGTGTCCATAACTTGTTTTTTTCTTAATTTCTGTTGTTTTTTTTATCACGTCAGTGATCAAAACCTCTAAATAAACAAAGACAGAAAAAAATGTAATAATGCACATCGTTGATTTTCGAAATTTTCTCGAAACTACGTAATTAACTAAAAAAAACAATGTTCTTTTTTTAAGGTCCCTATTAAATAATCTTACAACAAAATTCAGTGGTTGAGGCGTGAAAACGTAACAGACAGACAAACGGGCCGAGTTATTTACCTAGTGTCCCATTTTTAACATGAAAATTAAACAAAAATATATTTATTTATTTATTTATTCTTTGTATAGTCATGTACATTATAATAAAGATGTTACATTTTTGTAAGTCAGTCCATGACGCCCATCTACTACTGGCGACTTTCTATGTCAAAGAGTTATTAAAATTGATAATTTAATTTAATTGTTATTATTCGTTTTTTTTTTTTCATTTATTTCACTACGACTTTCCCATTTTATTCAGTACTCGTACACTCTCAGACTAACAGACATTTTGTGTTCAAATATAATAAAGTCAAGCAGGTACCCAAAATTCAACAATATTGGTTCAGTGGTTGATACGAGAAAACGTAACAGACAGACAAACGGACTAAAAGTTACCTAAGCACTTTCCCATTTACTCAGCACTCGTAATAGACATTCAGACACCCATTCCTAGAAATAACAATAGTCTTCCGAAATTTTGCGAGTGGTCGGACCTTGTGCGACTTGTGCGAGGTCCGTCCGGATCGCTACCACCATCTTACTCGCTAATCCTGCCGCTAAGTGTTGTATTCCGGTGAGGAGAGCAAGACAGCCGATGTAATTACGGGCACAAGGCATTTCATCTCAGCTCTCTAGGTCGGCAACGCATCTGCAAACCCCCAGGGTTGCAGGTGTCTATGGGCAGTGGTGATCACTTACAACCAGGTGACCCACTTGCTCGTTTGCCTTCCATGTCGTATATAAAAACCGGACAAGTGCGAGTCGGACTCGCGCACGAGGGTTCCGTAGAAAGATTTTAACGCTTTTCCCCAGTGTTTTAAGAAGTCCAGTGTTAGCAGAGCCCTGCTCCTAAGCAAAATGTACGCAGTGTGGGGTCAACTTATATTGGCCTGCTAAATCTACAGACAGACATAAAAAAATCAAATTGTGAGACTTTTTGAGTGGTTGTGCTTCATACCAAATTTCAAGTTTCTAGGACAACTGGGAGTACCCTTGAGGTGTTCAAAGTAAGGCAATTTGTATGGAAACGACCTTTTTAATGACTGTATCTTTTCATTGCGTTGACTTGGAAGGTTGATTTTTTCACAAATTCCAGGGACCGCAGGCTTGAGTATTTGATATTAATTTCAGCATGCTACCTAAACGCGTTCCAGAGAAAAAGGGTCTTGACCGACAGACAGACAGACAGACAGACAGACATACAACAAAGTGATCCTATAAGGGTTCCGTTTTTTTCCTTTTGATGTACGGAACGAAGGTATCGGGGTAGAAGGAAAGAGTGCATGTACCTCGCTTGCCGAAAAGGAGGTCTGAGAACCTCATTACGCGTTAGCGTTATGAATAAAAGCTACATAATAGTAGTTTATGCAACTGCTACATAATGAGGGTCCTTAAAACACGAGTGTGTTTTTATGCAACGAGGCGAAGCTGAGTTTCATAATAGGATCACACGAGTGTTTTAAGGCCTAATTACGTGGAGTTGCATACATTACTTTATCTACACACATATTATAAGTACTCTAAGATGGGTTCAGAAGCCGAAGGCATATATCATACCCATACCTGTCACGAATTTGACTGGTTTTTTTTAATCATAGACAAACATACCGAGCGGACGTTTCGTAAACTGTTTTTTTTATTGTAAAAATAAAATAAAATCACATTATTTTTTATACGTTTCGGACTGAACTCGACTTGAGTGATCCGTTTTATTTCACTATGATTGTAAATTACGTTGGTTTTCAAATTTGAAACATCGAATTCAATATCGAAAACTCATTACGATATCGAATTCAATGTCGTAATGACTATTACTTTACTGCTGGTGGTGCTTGGGCTGGCGCTGTCGGCGAGCAGTCGTCGTCGTGCTGCAATGCTGGTCATTTTCTACGGTTCCTGAACGCATTATAGAGGACTTATGATATGTGTGTAGATAAAAATTTGTTGACATGAAGTCAACAATGTTTGTACACTCAAGAGCAAAAAAAAACGGGTCACTTTGTATGGAATTGTTCATACAAAGCGACCCGTTTTTATTGCTCGTGAGTATAATACAATACAATAAAAATATTCCTAACCTAAATACAGTTAAATCACACTGTATTTAATTGTGTACAATATATAAAAAATTGCGTGGTAGTGTTTTTGAAAGCGGTTTTATTTTTATTGATCTGGGGATCGATTTTTGAATCTCACTTGGTGAGTAAATTCTCACCCATGACATAGATATCACTATTTGCCAAAAGCCGTATTTTTGAATGTCATACCCGTCTACTAACATGCAGCTAATTTGCGTTTCTGTCGTAGACAAGCGAGTCAACATAGTGGATTGAGGTTAGCTGTCACTGCCAGTGGTCAAGAAGTCACTCAGTGATCTCGTTTACGAGTGGGTGAGGGCATTCGTATTTGATATCATGCGCATGAGAATTTTAGTCACCGGTGAGATTGAAAAACACGAACTTTTCAGAACTCACTGAATTTAGTCACCGGGTGAGATTCAAAATGAGCCTGAGACGTCCAATAGAGTCGCTCTTAAAATTCACCCCGATATAAATTATCATGATACTCGGGACTTAATCGCGTAAAAAACATATATTTAAATTTGAATTTAAACACCTCGACGTTTCGGACGCGACGTTGCGTCCATGGTCTCGAATGGACTGAAGAGGCGGGTATCATCATATCCTAATCTGAAATTATATTTTAAAATTCGACATTTTGTAATTATGATATACAGTGCTTCCTAAATCATATGCCTAAGTAATGCTCAAGGTAGAATAAGTAGTTTATATTTCAACACAATGTTTTTGTACGCCAATGAGCAAAACATAGTGCAACGCTTAAAAATTTACCTAACATCTCTGTATTTTATGCAGCCATCACCTATGTTTTACAAATAAAACACTTATGACTCAACATCTCCTAGCTGCACGGGCTCCTCGAACTACCCGCACTTGGTCTTCATTATTATTATTTTTTTGGGTTTTTTCACTAGGGTTGCCACTAGTCCGACACACAACACTGGCACCAACGTCGACGTATTTAAATTCAAATTTAAATACATGTTTTTTACGCGATTAAGTCCCGAGTATCATGATAATGTGTGAAAATCGCGAAAGTTTAAATCAATACACCCCGATATAGTTGTGTAGTGTTTATGTTTCTATTCGTTGTCCTTCGCCCTTGATCAGTAAAGGCGAATTGAAAGCGGTTCACTGACCTATAAACAGGTTTGCGAAAGGTTCCGGTCAAATCCATGGTCATCATTCTTCATAAAGGATTGATCGGCGAAAATTGCCGTTATCAATATACAAAGTGATCAATTCAAATGGATCAGTAGGGAAAAGTCAGAACCTATAAAAGATAGAGAAATTAGTTTTTTGAAAAAATGGAAAAAAAATTTTTTGGGATACTTCCCCTACACGTAAATTGGGGATGATTTTTTTTATTTCTCGTCCACATAGTGTGGGGTATCGTTGGATGGGCCTTTTAAAAGTATTGAAGGTGCTGCGAGATCATTTTTCGATTAAGGGATTAGTTTGCGAAACATCTAGCTTGGACGTGCTCATTTTTGTTTCGGTCAAGTGTTGTCGTCCCCTCTACCAGAGAAACTGCTGTTACTCGGGACTTAATCTCTCAAAAAAACTTAAAAAAAAACTAATAAAAAAGACCAAGTTCGGGTAGTTCGAGGAGCCCGTGCAGCTAGGAGATGACACCCGCCTCTTCAATCCCTTCGAGACCATCGACGCTACGTCGCGTCCGAAACGTCGAGGTATTTAAATCCAATTTAAACATATGTTTTTTACGCGATTAAGTCCCGAGTATCATGATAACTGCTGTTGTATTTGGAAATGTGAAAAAAAAACAGAGCTTCCTATCCTGAGCGTGTCCGACACGCTCGTCTTAGCCAGTTTTTTTATACAATTTTATACAACCACAATCACCCCTACACACACACACACATAAACACAGAAAACCAGAAAAGTATGACTAGCCCCGGGAATCGAACCCTGATCCTTGATATTCCGCGTCACGTGCTGTACCTTACACCAAAGTTGATACTAGCCTATTGTAACGAAATACGGAATTACAGCCGAAATCCCATACAATGCATTGTGGCGCCCTCTTGTGCAGGTTATTGCAACTAAATTATTAAGTAATGAAATGAGGCAAGTTGACGAGCAACGCCGGGGGGCGTAGCGGGTCCACAAAGGACGTCTTTCAGGCGGCTGATAAGGCGCAGCTTGTGTTGAAAATATTTTAATATTGATATAAAATCTAAAGCCGCGGGGCATAACCTAGTTATAGCATATAATAAGAATATGATAGCCTAGTGGTTTGACCTATCGCCTCTGAGGTAGAGGGTCGTGGGTTCAAACCCCGGCTCGCACCTCTGAGTTTTTCAGAATTTATGTGCGAAATTACATTTGTAATTTATCATGAGCTTTTCGGTGAAGGAAAACATCGTGAGGAAACCTGCACCCTCCTGCGAAGCAATTCAATGGTGTGTGTGAAGTTTCCAATCCGCACTGGGCCCGCGTGGGAACTATTTATAGCCCAAGCCCTCTCATTCTGAGAGGAGGCCTGTGCCCAGCAGTGGGAAGTAAATAGGCTGGTGATGATTGATATTAAGCTAATTTGACGAAGATCAAAGCCGCTTAGAGGGCGATGGAGAGGGCTATGCTCGGGGTTTCTCTTCAGGATAGAATCAGAAATTATGACGACCAGATGGCCTAGTGGTTCGCGACCCTGACTATGACGCTTGAGATCCCGGGCGTGATCCCCGGTCGGGGCAGATGTTTGCATGATGAATACGAATGTTTGTTCTCGGGTCTTGGCTGTTTAATATGTACATAAGTATGTGTTTATCTATATAAGTATGTTTATCCGTTGTCTAGTACCCATAGTACAGGCTTTGCCTAGTTTGGGACTAGGTCAATAATGGTGTCAATTTGTCCCATGATATTTATTTTATTTATTTATGATATCCGCAGTAGAACTAAGGTTACCGACATTGCCCGAAGCATTGCGAAACTTAAGTGGCAGTGGGAGGGGCACATTGCTCGCAGAACTGATGGCCGATGGGGCCAGAAGGTTCTCGAATGGCGTCCGCGGACCGGGAGACGCGGAGGGTGCGGAGAGCATTAGACCGGTCTGAGTGGAGAGCCGCGAGGGAGGCCGCCGGCCAGCAGTGGACGTCTTTCGGCTGACATGATGATAATGATTAGGCTAATTAGCAAATATCTACATATTGGACATTGTAGGCAGGCTTACTAACAGTCAACCTAGGACCTTGTGCAAGGTTCGTCCGGATCGCTACCACCATCTTACTTACTTGCTAATCCTGCCGCTAATGTTGTGTTCCGGTGTGGAGAGTGGACAGTCGGTGTAATTACGGGCACAAGGCATTTCATCTTAGCTTTCTAGGTTGGCAACGCATCTGCAAAACCCCCGGAGTTGCGGGT
Source organism: Clepsis dumicolana (assembly GCA_963691665.1). NCBI lineage: Eukaryota > Metazoa > Arthropoda > Insecta > Lepidoptera > Tortricidae > Clepsis > Clepsis dumicolana. The sequence continues at coordinate 6,360,775 of OY829532.1, read as the reverse complement.
GTCTATGGGCAGTGGTGATCACTTACCATCAAGCCCCTATTTCACCAACTTTACAAATGTCAGTTGTCAATGACAATTCGGTGTCAACTGCTGACTTGAAAAGTTTTTATTTTAAAGCGCTTCATATTGGCAAAGAAATTGTAGTTCGAATTGTCATTGTAAACCGACAATTGTAAAGTTGGTGAAATAGCCAGGTGAACCGCTTGCGTATAAAATAACCGGACAAGTGCGAGTCGGCCTCGCGCACGAGGGTTCCGTAGAAAGATTTTAGCGCTTTTCCCCAGTGTTTTAAGAAGTCCAGTGTAAGCAGAGCCCTGCTCCTAAGCAAAATGTACGCAGTGTGGGGTCAATTTATATTGGTCTGTGAAATCTACAGACAGACATAAAAATTTAAGATTTTGAGAATTTTCTGAGTGGTTGTGCTATAAAAGCTACCTTCATACCAAATTTCAAGTTTCTAGAACAACTGGGGGTAGGTTTTAGGTTTTCGGGGTACGGCAATTTGTATGGAAACAGCCTTTTTAATGATATTAATTTAAGTATGCTACCTCCACGCGTTCCAGAGAAAAAGGGTCTTGACAGACAGACAGACGGACGGACAAAAAAGTGATCCTACAAGGGTTCCGTTTTTTCCTTTTGAGGTACGGAACCCTAAAAATTCTCTGATTTATGAGAACCTCCCCTTTTTTGAAATCAGTTAATGATTCTCTAACTCCCCCTTAACTCAGGTAACCCTATTCTTAAACCGAACTTGTTACTTTAACCGCTAGTTAACTCTGGTTTAACAAAGGCTCAGTAACGTTATTGTACGCTTTGCCAGGTGCGAATAGAGGGGTATGTTTTATGAAGCTACTAGCTGTGCTTGTGGGTTTCCTTGCATATTATTATTTTAGAGCTCCAAATGGTAGTAATAGAAACTGTAGTTTTCTTATGTCTGTCTGTCTGAGGGTCGAGCACGACTTTACGAATGCTGCGCAACGTAAAGTCGAATAGTAAACGTTGTCGAGTTTGAATGACATTTGGATCAGCGCCCGCCCGTGAGCGTGTTTGGAACTAAAATTTAGTATGAGGTTTCTCGATCTCGATACGATAACCGTAACGTTACGCAGCATTCGTAAAGTCGTGCTCGACCCTCTGTTCGGAGCCATTCTATTCGTAGTAACTTACTGTTACTAACTTACAAAAATACGAATATTTTAGAAATCAGTGAATTTAGACACCGGGTGGATTCAAAAATCGACTCAGCTAATTTTTTTTCAGCTACAAAAACAAGCCGCTGTATTGGAATTGTCTCTGAATGATGAATTTATTATGGCGGTTTGTTTACATAGTTACCAATAATTTAATATGTAAATTGTTCTAATTACTTTTTAACCGACTTCAGAAAAGGAGGAGGTTCTACGTTCCACTGTATGTATTTTTTTTTTATGTATGTTCATCGATTACTCCGTCAATTGTAGACTGATTTTCAAAAGTCTTTTTTTATTCGAAAGGGTATACTCCTAAGGTGGTCCCATTGTCACCAAGTCATGATCTGATAATGGGATCCTAGGGAAATCGAGGGCAACCCTAAAATTTTACAGGGAGCCAAACACGTACTATGTGTTTCATATGTTTTCTAAGGTTATTTAAGTATTTGCGTCTGGTAGTCATCATCTCATGATGATGAGCTGATGATGGAAGGTACAACTCCTTAGCGGTTAGGAGTTGGAGGATAATTCTGAAAATGTTAAATCATTATTCGAAAGGGTATACTCCTGAGGTGGTCCCACTGTTACCAAATCATGATCTGATGATGGGATCTCAGGGAAATCGAGGGCAACCCTCAACTTTTATAGGCACGTATCATGTGTTTCATATATTTTTAAGGCTATTCAAGTATTTGCGTCCGGTAGTCATCATCTCATGTTGATGAGCTGATGATGGAAGGTACAACTCCTTAACGGTTAGGAGTTGGACCATAATTCTGAAAATGTTAAATCAACGTAAAATTGTCAAACAAAAATCTTTTAACAAAAAGTAAAACCGCCTTCAAAAAAAAACCTTAGAAAAAAAAACGTAAAATAATCCTCTAAAATAATGATAAATAAATAAAATAAAATAAAATGCGTATATTTCGGACAACAGAAATTAAAGCCTAAAGTTTTATGGCCTAGCACTAAGCAGCAGAAATATGAAGTCGGTGCTTCATTCAAAGAATATTCTGCTCGCACCGCACCGACTTCATATTTCTGCTGCTTAGTGCTAGGCCATAAAACTTTAGGCTTTAGTTTCTGTTGTCCGAAATAAACGCATTTTATTTTATTTTATTTATTTATCATTATTTTAGAGGATTATATTACGATTTTTTTGAGTTTTAAGCAAGCAGCAAAAATCACAAATAATACATAATCACAAATTCTCTGGATCGGCTAGTAAATCTATTATAAGGATACAACTTCCGGTTCCGAGCGCAGGCGCACCTCCGCCCGCCCCGAGTCTATAAAAGACGGTGTGCCCCGGGATCGATCTCTTTTTCTGAACGCGCCATCGTTGAGTGAAGAACTCCTACTCTACTATACTGACGTATCGTAACTCTGCTTGTCTGTTATTCTATCTGTCTGTTCTTCTGTCTTTACATCTAATTTCCCTTTTCTTAGATTGCTATTTTGATTAATTCGTTTTAGTGATAACTGTGTTTAGATTGAGTCGTATTTATAAATTGTAAATTAAAGGATTAATAAAGGATTTTGTGATTAGTCTTATTTTTTTTTTTATAATATTATTGGCCATCGCTCAATCTATACTTACCTATAAAACAGTACCGTGACTGACTGTCAGACAACGCACAGCCTAAACCACTGGACCTAGAGACTTGAAATTTGGCAAACCATACCTTGAGTATCCTAGACGTGCACTAAGAAGGGATTTTTTGATTTTCCCCCGGGATAGGGAACTAGCGCATTTTTAAATATTTCACAGGGGCATAGCCGCTGGGCATAAGCTAGTAAATAAACTATATACCATTTTTAAAGTTTCAAACAAACAAACTTCATCGGTGAGCACATTGAAGTGTTCAGGTATTTGACTAGTTTACGACCAGGCTTTGCGCGGGATCCGTCTAAGTCCTTGTTAATTAAATGAGGCTTTGAGTTTGATTAGCGTTATATATATACGTAGTGCTATATATGTTACATATGTACGAGTATTACTTACAAACACAGAGCGTATTGAATCTTTTGAAGTTCTTTTCCTCTCTCTATGAACAGTCCACTATTTTCACCCGACTTTAGCGAAGTCCGAAAGGGTTATTCCCATATTCGTGCTCGGGCCTCTGCTAATGAGGTATCATTGAATTCGTCTTCTCAAGGCAAGCATTTGTAGCAATTGTCGACGCCTAGCAGCCTACGGCGTAGACGCTCTACGAAAGACGTAGGGGGTGGTAGAATTGGTTGGAACTCAACATTTTATACTATTTTTAGGATCCATAGGATCCCGGCGCTTGCAAGCTGATTTCAAAGTTGCAAAAGCGCTTGGTCGATGCAACTTGTGACCAAAGGGCTGGCAGTTTTCTCTCTCAAAGAATCAGCATCGCTATTCAGCGAGGCAACACTGCCAGCCTTTTGGGCACTATGCCACGGGGGCCTTATTTAGATTTAATTTGGTTTTAAGTTTTAGTTTATTTCGTTTTAGCTGAAAAATAACTTTGTTTTCATAATAAAAGCAATTTACAATGACATTAAATCCAAGCTAAAACTGATTGACTAAAACTTAAAACTAAATGAAATCTAAATAAGGCCCCCGTGGCATAGTGCCCAAAAGGCTGGCAGCGTTGCCTCGCTGAATAGCGATGCTGATTCGTTGAGAGAGAAAACTGCCAGCCCTTCGGTCACAAGTTTTAGCTTAGATTCAATTTCATTGTAAATTGCTTTTATTATGTAAATAAAGATGATAAAATTTTATTTACATAATAAAAGTTGAAACAGTGCATAGCAAATGGGACTAACACTACCTACAAAGTAAATTAAAATATTAAAACTAAAACTAACTTAAAAATTAAATACCTACCAAACCTGGACCTCTCGGCAGGGTGCCCATCACGCAGGCAGCATTCCCGCGCTGAATTGCAATAGCAATTCTTTGCGCGAGAAAGCTACCCGCGCGAGGGTCGCCTGTTGCCTCTTTCAGGAGTTTGCTCAGCTCCTTGTGGAGCCCGAGCGCACCCTTACCCCAAGGACCCAGCGTCTCGACGCCAAACGGCAAGAACTCGTATTGGGCGCCGAGACAGCTGTACTTGCTGACCTTGAGGCGCTCCCGGGCGTCCGCTGCCGCTCCTGCCCGTTTGCTTGTTAGTGGGACGTAGGACGCTGCCAGGGTGTCCGTACAAGTGGCGTCCCACACCAGCGCACGGCCCATCTTCCAGGGGATTAACGACATCCCATCAGGGCGCTTGCCATCACCCCGCGCAATCTGGGGCTCCAGAGCAGCGGGGACGTTGGCGCTGACGAGTGCCCTTCTGAGGATGTCGTTGAGTGCAGCGTGGCGTGACAGGCGGCCGGCGCCCGAGGAGCAGGAAAGGCCGTGGTGAGCGAGTCGGTCTACAGGGGCCCCACAAGAAGTGCAGCTGTGGCTTGTGCAAATTCCAGCACCGAGCCGGAGACCGACAGCTATGCGGAGTGTGGCGGGATCTAAAAATGTTCCTGTGTTAGGCGAGGGATAGGCATGGAGCCAGTGACCTGACTCTGGCTTGGACACTGCTAGCAGCCTTGCCAGATCCCTGCCTGACGATGTGTCTTTGAGTGAGTTGAAAGTGATGAAAGAGGCTATTGTATCCCAGGCCCTTTGCCTTTTGGGTCTAGTTGGGATAATTGGGCTCGGTCCAGCTAGCCAGGCATTCGTGGCCTCATTCAGGCACGCGATTTCACAGTTTATACACGTTGGGGTGTTCAGTATGTTACCTGCGAGATCTAACGTGCTGTGGATGGAAGACAGGAATGCCGGCAAAGCAATACTAGAAATTTTGCGGGTACCCAAACCGCCGTGCCTTATCGGTAAAGCGGCTTGGGTCCATGCCTGCTCGCTAAGGTGGATGTTCAAAATAGTTCCGATTTGGAATTTCATAAGATTGTCGATGGGTTGGATCAAATGGGGGAATTTCCAAATTGGGCAGCAGCGGAGCAGGTAAGTAAATTTTGGAACAAATAAGCAAAATTTCAGAATAAATAGAGCGGAGTGACTACTAATTTTGACAAGGCGGTCCGAATAATTGTTAAATATTGAAGTCAATTTAGTGAGGAGAAGAGGGATGGCCTCGTCGCAGACGGGGGAGCCGAGGAGGTGTAGACTGTCTTTGGGTACTATTTTTAAATTTAGAGCGACGTTATCGAAATTTTGAATAATTTGGGATGTGGTGTGCTGGCCTATTCGATCGGAAATATATAATTCACACTTATCAAAATTCAAATCTAAACCTATACCATTGAATTGCTGTTTAATTTTTATCAGATCTGCTAGGACAGTCTGTGCGTCTCCTCCCAGGGTCCCATCATCAAGGTACCAAACGTTCAATTTCGAATTTAGATTGCGGATTATCGGATTAATAGCCAAACTAAATATCGCTGGACCGAGGGGATCACCCTGCTGACAACCTACGGCCGAAAGGATTTCATTGCTTTTGTGTACTAGTTTTGAAGGGTAGTGGTAACACTGGAGAAGAAAGTTATAAATTTCTGGGACATGCATTTTAGATTCGCTAAGCAGGGTGTCCCTATTAACCGAATTAAATGCGTTTTTTACGTCTAATTTTAGAAGAACCTCGCACGAGTCACTTTGTACGAAGGTGCGTACAGCATGAACTGCCGCCTCGCAACCTCCGTGGGTGCCGAAGCCAACTTGTGTGGGTTCAAAAAGGGCCTGTAATTTTGTTCGGGTGAGCCGGACGCAGATCTTAGCTGCTAAACGTCGAAACGTTGAGCCTGCCGCAATGGGACGCACGCCACCATCTTTTTTTGCCAGGGCAATAAGATTAGCTCCATAGATTATCGGCGTCACGTTCGGGCAAACATCTCCCAGCAGCATGAAATTGACAAGTTTTGTAAGGTACCTGAAAAAGGAAATAAGGAATACTGATAGAATGACTCGAGTGTCTGCCTGTCCGTCTGTCACAGCCAATTTACTCTGGAACTACAGGAACGATCGAGTTGAAATGTGGTACACATTACGTAAGTCGGTGACCCGAAAAGCAACCCAAAAACGAATTTTAAACATGGGGGCCACTTATGGGGGTGAATTAGAAATTAAAAAAAAAAGCTTTGCAAACTATATCGTATTACATATCAAATAAAGGGACTCGTTGTGAGCATCCTAACTAATATTATAAATGAGAAAGTGACTTTGTTTATTTGTTTGTTACGCCTTCACACCGTATCTACGTAACCGATCTTGATGAAATTTGACATGCTCATAGCCTTCGACTCGGAGAAGGACATAGGCCTACCTTTTATCCCGATTCCTAAAGTAGTTATCATTCATCATCATCATCATCAGCAGCAGTAGTATTTTTTTCCTACTTAATATTTAATATAGATGGGGAAACTTTTATCCCAAATTCTTAAACAGTTCCTTTGGGACAGCTAAATAACAGATTTTGCTTGATTAGACGGAAGGCACAGTATGTAGCTGTGTGTGGTCGTACTGAAGTTCACGTGATTGCATACTTGCTTACATATTTGCTTGATTGCTTGCATTCTTCAGGCCGATCATGATGCATTAACTGTACCCTTGCATGTATGATTGGTTGCATGACTGGTTGGATGCTTGCAAGCTTGCTTGAATGCTTGCATGCTTGCTATTATACTTGCTTGCATGCTTGCTTGCATGCTTGCTTGCATGGTTGCTTGCATGCTTGCTTACATACTTGCTTGCATACTTGCTTGCCTGCATGCTGCAAGCATGCAAATGCTTGCTTGCATGGTTGCTTGCTTGCTTGCTTGCATATTTGCCTGCATGCTTGCTTGCCTGCAAGCTTGCCTGCATGCTTGCTTGCATGCTTGCTTGCATGGTTGCTTGCTTGCTTGCTTGCATGTTTGCCTGCATGCTTGCTTGCTGGCAAGCTTGCCTGCATGCTTATTTGCATGCTTGCGTACATGCTTGCCTGCATGCTTGCTTGCATGCTTGCTTACATACTTGCTTGCATACTTGATCGCAGGCTTGCATGTTTGCTTGAATGCTTGCTTGCTTCCATGCTTGCTCGCTGGTGCTGTTACATGCTTGCATCCTTGCTTGCATTCTTAAGGCCCACTTACGTGATGGATTAATTGTATGCGTGCTTGCATGCTTGCTTGAATACTTACTTGCATGTTTGCTTGCATGCTTGCTTACATACTTGCTTGCTTACATGCTTTATTCCATGCATGCTTGCTTGCGTGCCAGCTTGCATGCATGCTTGCTTGCATCTTTGAAATGCTTATGGTTCACGCGAGCGAAGCCGCGGGTAAAAGCTAGTTTCAAATATATTACAAGATATACAGTTTTGAAGTTATTTAAGAAAATAGGCGAACATTTACCATTTGGACGCAGCTATTTTTTTATTCGAAAGTTTTTAGCCAAGTTTTATAAAATCGGTTAAGCCGTTTTTAAGACATTGAACGTTGAAATGAAAACGTCGGGGCTTATTCAACTTTTCTATGTTGGTTAGTGTTTATTGAAATAACTTTTATTATAATTAATTATATTTTATTTTAATACCAAGTGTTACAACGATTCTTTCTATTTTCTTCTAATGATTAAGAATATCCAAAATGGCCGACGACCTAGGGATGGGCCTGCCGCATAGGGCTGTACCCTACCGTAACATTCCTCTTGTTTTGAAATGGAAGCGTAACAATTATTCTTGAAACTTTAAAGGATTTCTAATTACACGTCCAGAACGTGTAACATAATTATCCATATTTCTTATGACATTTGATTCTGGACTTTGTTCTAGAGTGGTGGAGGAACTAGATGGATCACTATTATTATTATAATGACTTAAGTTGAAAGTCTCATCCTCACTAGTTTCACCTTTATCAGCATTTTCATTACTAATTTCACTATCATCAAACATGTTATCAATATTTGAATTATTGTTGTCATACATTGGACTAATATGCTGTCTATTTCTACGATAATTTTTTCCACCTGCTCTGATTTCATAAGAACGTGGGTATTCAGTTTTACAGATAATTTTTCCAGGAGTCCATGTCTTCTTATCTTCAACATTCTTTTTAAACATAATGTCTTGTTCTGGTAATAATTCATCCAAGTTTTTTGCAGTATGGTTATAATATTGTCTTATCTTTTCTTGTCTCACATTATCCATTTCTTTATTTCGTTTGTATATTGTAGGTTGAAGATAAAATGAGGATACTGGACACTTATTGTTCATATTTCTGTTAAATAAAAGGTTGGCTGGCGATGGACTTCCTTCTTTAGGAGAATTCCTTAAATTTAAGAGAGCTAGGTAGGGATCACTATTCTCATAATAACACTTTTTTAAGATGTTCTTAATTATTTTGACACTAGATTCTGCAAGACCGTTAGATTTCGGAAAATTTGGTGAAGAAGTATGATGTTTAAATCCATATTCAATTGAAATTTTTTTAAATTCTTCACTACTGTATTGTGGAGCATTATCAGAAATAATCTCAAGTGGAAGTCCATGCCGGGCTAGAATGGCTTTTAAATGTTTTATAATACAGCTAGACGATAAATTTTCTAATTTTTCTACCTCTATATATTTGCTATAATAATCAACCACTAAAATATAGTGACCCTTGTTAAATTCAAATAAATCAGTACCTAACTTTATCCAAGGAAGTTCTGGGATATCATGAAATAAAATTTCTTCCTTGCAATTATTAGGGCGAAATGTAGCACATGTTTGACAACCATAGCACATCTCTCTTATTTGTGCTTGAATGCCTGGCCAGAACATAATTGTCTTTGCCCTTCTCCAACATGTATTATAGCCAAAGTGACCTTCATGAAGAATAGATAACATCATTTTCTGTAAGGATGTTGGAATAACTATTAAATTATTTTTAAATATTAAATTGTCTATTATACTTAAATCATGTCTAATATTCCAAAACGGGGTTGTAATATCATTATTTTTTTGTCTGTTTTCAGGCCAGCCATTATGAATGTAATATTTTAATTGAATCATTACGGGGTCATCATTACTTTTACTTTTAATTAATTCTTTTTTATTTTCTGATATTGGTAAATAATCTATAGTTGCTGCTACATGTCCTATTATTTCTGTGTTTAATTCTTCATCCAATTTCTTGTCATATTCAAGATAAAGTGGTGGCAAATAGGATCTACTTAAGAAATCCGAAATATACATTTTGTTGCCAGGTACATATTTTACAACTAGATCATAGCCCTGAATCTTGAGCATCATTCGCTGAATACGAGAAGGCACTTTACATAACGGTTTTTTGAATAATGTTTCCAGAGCTGAGTGATCTGATTCTACTACAACTTTTTTACCTATTATGTATTTATGAAATTTGTTACAACCAAAAACAATAGCAAACATTTCACGTTCAACTTGAGCATATTCTTTTTGACAGTTAGAGAGAGCTTTAGAGGCATATGCAACAGGTTTACCTTCCTGAAGTAAGCAAGCACCTACACCTTCACAACTACAATCTACAGACATAACAATATCTTTATTAACATCATAAATTTTTAAGACAGGGCTATTAGTTAACGCAGATTTTAAATCATTGAATGCCTTTTGATGTAACAGATCCCACTGAAATATGCAATCTTTTTTAAGCAATTCTCTAATTGGTGCTGTTAAACTTGAATAATTTTGAATAAATTTTGAGAGGTAATTGGTCATGCCAAGAAATCTTTCTAATTCTTTCTTATCTTTAATGGATTTGATTTCACTAACAGCCCTTATTTTTTCAGGATCTGGTTTGATACCCATATTACTCACAATCATTCCAAGAAATTTGAGTTCGGTTTTGAAAATTTCAGATTTGCTTTTATTAAATTTAACATTGCATTCTTTTGCTCTTTTTAAAACCTGCAATAAAATTTTATGATGTTCTTCTTCTGATTTCGCATATATAATCAAATCATCTACATAGAATTTTACACCCGGAATGTCTTTAAAAGTCTCTTCCATTCTCTCTTGAAAAGCTTCAGTTGAAATACAAAGCCCGAATGGTAGCCTTACATAACGATAATTGCCATATGGTGTCGAAAAAGTACATAATTTTGAGCTTTGTGAATCCAATTGAACTGACCAAAAACCGCTATTGCAATCTAATTTAGAAAAGAATTTAGCACTTGAAAGATTGTCAACAATATCATCAATAGTAGGTAATTGTTTATGTTGTCTAATAATGAATTTGTTGAGATATCTAGGATCTATACATATTCTTAATTTGTTGTTTTTTCTTTTGATGATTACCATAGAGTTGATCCACTCCGCCGGCTCCTGCACTTTTTCTATGATGCCTTGATCAACCATATTATCAACCATAATTCTTTTTCTAAGGGCTCCCGCAATGCTATGGGAACTCGGCGTGGAGGATCAGCTTTAGGTTGTGCATTAACCTGTAATTTGATAGAGTAAGGTTTTGAAAAACACCCAATGCCTTCAAACAATTCCTTATGGCCCTGTAAAATGCTTTCAATGTTTTTATTTAAAAGACAGCCTATTTTATAACTGTAATTTCTTGATAACAGTTTTAGATTCACACACGATTTCAAACCCAAGATAGGTGCACTTTTGGATTTGATGATTACAAATTGAATGTTATCTGTTTTGCCATTGGCAATATAACATTTAATTGTACACACACCATATACATATATTCTTTTATCATCTACAGTAGTTAATTTTATTTTGCTTTTTTCTATGAATTTGGTGTCTAGATTTAGGTTCTTAAATGTATTTAATGACATACAATTTACTTGGGCACCAGTGTCTAATTTCACCATTACTTCTTGATTATTAATACATATTTTTTCTAACCATTCTGAAGAACATTCACCTGTAATGGAACCTATGAAAAACTCATCTTCTTTACCACTCTCTGTATCTTGAGCGTCCACTTGGGCCAGCTGCTTTGTCTTGAACCTGCACACCCGAGCAAAGTGGTTTTGCTTTTTGCAGACCGTGCATATCATTCCTTTTGCCGAGCAGTTGTGTGATGGATCCCATCTTGACCCGCATGTATAACAGCTTCGGCTTTTAATTGAGTAGTTTGTGGTTCGACCACTTCTTTTATCAGAATTTATGTTTAAAATGTTGCTAGTTTCCGCAGTGATTTCTTTAATTTGTCTATGTGACAGTTCTGCTGCTTTGCACAACTTAACTGTTTTGGCTAAATCAAGATCATCTTCCCTGAGAAGGCGCTCCTTTACATTGTTATTATTGATTCCGGCTATTAGGACGTCTCTCACTAGTTGTTCTCTCATATCCTTGAATTCGCAGTTAAGGCTTTTATTCTGCAGATCAGTCAGAAAGTCATCAAATGATTCACTCGGACCTTGCGTCCTCGTAAAGAACTTATGTCTTTCCAAAGTTATGTTTTTCTTTGGCAGAAAATGGTCGTTAAATCGTTTGACTACTTGTTCATATGTAGTTTTTTCATCCAAGTTAAACGAATTATAAATTTCAATACCTCTCTCTCCAACTGAATGCAGAAGGACTGCTATTTTACGGCGATCTGACGCCTCTTCATAATTAGATGCTATTAAGAATAGGTTAAAGCGCTGCAGCCATTTGCGCCATGCATCTGAATTATTCTCATTGTTTAAAATGAGTTCCCCGACTGGGCGGAAGCACTGTTCACTTTTTTCCAAAGTTTTTTGCGAAACTTCAAGTTTTTCGTCCGGCATTGTTAATTCAGTGAACACCTGACACCATGTTTATTTAAATTTAATTAACATAATAAAAGCAATTTACAATGACATTAAATCTAAGCTTAAACTAAATAAACTACAACTTAAAACTAAATTAAATCTAAATAAGGCCCCCGTGGCATAGTGCCCAAAAGGCTGGCAGCGTTGCCTCGCTGAATAGCGATGCTGATTCTTTGAGAGAGAAAACTGCCAGCCCTTTGGTCACAAGTTGCATCAACTAAGCGCTTTTGTAACTCAGAAATAAGCTTGTAAGCGCTGGGACCCCATGGACCCAAAGTTTCAAACCCGACAGGAACAAAATTATAATTCGGACCGAGAGATTGATACTTAGAATTTTTTCTATTTTCAGCCGTTTCTGCCGCCGCACCAGCTTTTTGTGTTTATTGAAATAACTTTTATTATAATTAATTATATTTTATTTTAATACCAAGTGTTACAACGATTCTTTCTATTTTCTTCTAATGATTAAGAATATCCAAAATGGCCGACGACCTAGGGATGGGCCTGCCGCATAGGGCTGTACCCTACCGTAACAGTTAGGTTATTAGCACAATAAAGTGTCTAATTACTTACTTTATAAACCTGTTTACCGCAAACGCGTTAAATCTCTAAATTTATTATTTTTTTTCACCTTGCTTTTTCAGGACAAACGGAAACCCAGCCAAAGCCTCCTGCGGCTTTGGCTGGGTTTCCGTTTGTCCTGAAATAGCTTGTTCAGTTGTAAATGAGAAAGTAATTACTATAGGAAATGTAGGAGTTCTTCGCTCGGGTTGCTTCGGCAGCGTTCGGCCGTCTTCTGGAGATATCGATTCGTATAGCGCCCGACCAGTCTTGATGCTTTGATTTAAAATACAATACAATAACTCTTTATTGATAAGGTTTTATACCTACTTTATTTACATAATAAAAGCAATTTACAGTGACATTAAATCTAAGCTTAAGCTTCAAAATTTAAAGTCCAAATTTAACGTATGGTATCTTGATGATGGTTCCCTAGGAGGTGATGCAGTTACGGTACTTTCAGATCTCTCAGAAATTATAAATAAATTTAAGGCCATTGGTTTAGATCTAAACTTTAATAAATGCGAACTGTTCATAAACAACGCGATCCGATCCGATCTCTTCCAACATTTAAATTTACTTTGTCCAAATATCAAAATTGTCGATAAGCAAAACTTAAGCCTCCTAGGGTCACCAATCTTCGACGATGCCATTCCAGATTTAATCGCAAAAACTGTTTCAAAATTTCAAAATTCTGCAGACCGGCTGCTGGAAATCAGTGCTCACACTGCTATCACTATTCTAAAATTTTGCCTTTTTGTGCCAAAATTTACTTATTTGCTTCGTTGTTGTCCCTTTTGGAAACATCAAAATTCTCTGACCTTAATTGATTCCCTTATGAAAACTTCTTTGGAATCTATACTTAACTTACAATTCAATGGGCAATCTTGGACCCAGGCTTCCCTTCCTATCAGATATGGTGGGCTAGGTATCCGCAAAATTTCTAGTGTTGCTTTACCAGCGTTCCTATCATCTGTCCACAGCACGTCCACCCTCGTAGGTAAAATCCTAAAGGATTGTCCATCAAACTACGAGACGACGGGTTTGGTCGATGCTAGGAATGCTTGGCTAATGGCTTGTCCGGGTGAAAATCCTCCCGCTTATCCAAATTTCCAACGGAGCTGGGATGACACACTATCCAAATTAACTTATTTTAATATTCTCAGTTCCAGTTCAGGCCCAGACCGCGCAAGGCTTTTGGCTGTGGCAAGAAAGGAATCCGGTGACTGGCTTCATGCTTATCCTTCCGTTAACACCGGAACCTTTCTTGAGCCTGAAACACTGAGAATTGCAGTCGGGCTAAGACTGGGTGTTGCGCTGTGTTCACCACACCGTTGCCTCTGTGGCACCAATGTGGACGAAACGGGACACCATGGTCTTTCCTGTCAAAAGAGCGCCGGCCGTTTCTCCCGTCATGCCGCGCTCAATGACATAATCCGCCGGGCTCTTGCCTCTGCGAACGTGCCGGCCATTTTGGAGCCAAGCGGCATTGCCCGCGACGATGGCAAAAGGCCGGACGGTATGTCTCTGATTCCCTGGAGAATGGGTAGGGTTCTGGTTTGGGATGCGACCTGTGTCGATACAGTAGCACCATCACATCTCCAGGGAACCACACAAAAAGCTGGTGCGGCGGCAGAAACGGCCGAAAATAGAAAAAAATCTAAGTATCAATCTCTCGGTCCGAATTATAATTTTGTTCCTGTCGGGTTTGAAACTTTGGGTCCATGGGGTCCCAGCGCTTACAAGCTTATTTCTGAGTTACAAAAGCGCTTAGTTGATGCAACTTGTGACCAAAGGGCTGGCAGTTTTCTCTCTCAAAGAATCAGCATCGCTATTCAGCGAGGCAACGCTGCCAGCCTTTTGGGCACTATGCCACGGGGGCCTTATTTAGATTTAATTTAGTTTTAAGTTGTAGTTTATTTAGTTTAAGCTTAGATTTAATGTCATTGTAAATAGCTTAAACTAAATAAACTACAACTTAAAACTAAATTAAATCTAAATAAGGCCCCCGTGGCATAGTGCCCAAAAGGCTGGCAGTGTTGCCTCGCTGAATAGCGATGCTGATTCTTTGAGAGAGAAAACTGCCAGCCCTTTGGTCACAAGTTGCATCGACCAAGCGCTTTTGTAAACTCAGACTCTTTATTGAACATCACATAAAAGGCAAAAAAAAATAGAATAATAAGAACCATCTTCATTAAACTAGCTTTCCACTAAAAGATGCCGCGTTCAAATCCGTTCATCGGTTTAGGAGCTACGATGCCACAAACACATACGCAGATATGCAGATCAAACTTATAACACCTTCTGTTTTGCGTTGATGGGTTTTAGGTGAATCATTCCGTCAAGTATCAAAACCTCTCAGAAGCCATCCGCAACGTTGGTGTAGGTCAGGCATAAAAACATACTAAACCGGTTATATGTTGCCCATTAACATACTATAGCTTCCGGGAACGGGCTAGCTTGCATTTCAAATACTTAGTTTTTTTACCCCAACGCAAAAGAAGGATGTTTTAAGTTTGTCTATCTGTGTAGTTGTCTGTGACATCGTAGCTCCTAACCGGATCCACTTATTCGAACGCGGCTTTCTTTAATCGATATATTTCTTAGCTAAGTTTCATAAAAACCGGGTTCAGCTGTTTGTGAGATATTACATTTTGAAATTAAAAGGTCACGGGGCTTCGTCAAGTTCAAATCGAAAACGTGAGGGCCCGTTTGATGCCTACAGTATGGCTAAGTTTGGGAACTACACTCCGGGAGCTCGTTGATACACAAGTATTAGTGGAAAATGAATTATTTATGTAAAAAGTTAGGCTTTTTACTTTATCACACACACGCACGCACACACACAATTCATGAATATATGCTGCTTTATTTTTGTATAACTTTTTAATTTAACTTAGTTACAAAAGCGCTTAGTTGATGCAACTTGTGACCAAAGGTCTGGCAGTTTTCTCTCTCAAAGAATCAGCATCGCTATTCAGCGAGGCAACGCTGCCAGCCTTTTGGGCACCATGCCACGGGGGCCTTATTTAGATTTAATTTAGTTTTAAGTTGTAGTTTATTTAGTTTAAGCTTAGATTTAATGTCATTGTAAATTGCTTTTATTATACTTAGTTATTATTAGTACCATGTTTACCTGACGCCTACAAAGCATAATGTATTAGCAATTTTTCTTGTATAGTGCACTCCAAGGTCCCAAGATACAGGCTCTGCCTAGTTTGGGGCCTGCTAGATATTCACTTTTGTATATTGCTGATGTACGTATTATGAAATAAATTATTCTTATTCTTATCTTTTTATGCGACGAGAAAGGCAAACAAGCAAGTTGGTTACCTGATGGTAAGTGATCACCACTGCCCATAGACACCCGCAACCCCAGGGGTTTGCAGATGCGTTGCCAACGTAGAGAGCTAAGATGAAACGCCTCTTGTGGCCGTAATTACACCGGCTGTCTTGCTCTCCACACCGGAGCACAACAGTGCAAGCACTGCTGCTTAGCGGCAAGATTAGCGAGTGTCAACAAAATACATTTAAAAAACCCCCGATGTAAAAAAAACCCATGAAAGGTAAAAAATTACTTTTCTCGGCCTAGCCCTTTAATTATTTATTTATTTATTTATTTATTCTCAAAAGGTACATAGTTTATGTTACATCACTAATTTCGCCAAACTGTTACGTTTATTGGCGAATACTGCGCTCAATTAGGAACTGTGTTAACTTTTGCGCAGTCGGGTGCCTTATTTTTTACCCCCGACGAAAAAGAGGGGTGTTATAAGTTTGACCTGTGTATCTGTGTATCTGTGTATCTGTCTGTGGCGTCGTAGCTCGCAATCAGATGGACCGATTTCGATGCAGTTTTTTTTTATTCGAAAGCCAGTTTAATCGAGATGGTTCTCAGCTAAGTTTTATCAAAGTCGGTTTACCCGTTTTTGAAACATTGAACTTTGAAATGACAATGTGGGGGGTTTTCAACTTTTCTAAGTTGGTTAGGTTATTGTATTTTTAGGCCCTCCGTAGGTACGGCACCCGACTGCGCAAAAGTTAACATACCTAGTTCCTAATTAAGGAACCAGGCCCAGATTTTTTTTTCGTACTTTTTAAAATAAGGTTTTTTTTATGTCGGAGTTTTTTTTAAACCTTAGTTAAATAAGTGGATAAGTTTATTGAGAGTCAAGAATGATAAAATCAGGACTACAGAGAGGTCTCTGCACCAATCATTTCGTATGGCATTTAGACCTCTGTTTAACACAATAGCGCCATTAATATTAAGTAGTTTTTAGGGTTCCGTGCCTTGATAGGAAAAACGGCACCCTTATAGGATCATTGAATTAATGTATGGTGCACTAAGTAACTTAAAATTGTGAAAAAAAAATTCAACAAAAAGTAAAACCGCCTTCAAAAACACATAAAATAATCCTCTAAAGCCATCAGTTTTATGGCCTGCCACAAATACGAAGTCGGTGCCTCATTCGGTGTACTTCCATTTGGCCGAAAAACGTTTGAGAAACTGATTCATTTTCCAAATGTTTCATTTGGTCAAAATGCTTTTTTTCCGAAACTGTAAATATTTCAGGATTTATTTCAGGGCTGTCTCGTAGAACCCTATAGGTTAGGTTAGGTTGTTTTATAAAAACCTGAAATATTTAGAGTTTCGAAAAAAAAAGCATTTTGACCAAATGAAACATTTGGGAAATTAATCAGTTTGCCAAACGTTTTTTGGCGAAACATCAGTAAACCGCCATATTCCACTCTCTCCGCACCGCCTTCATATTTGTGGTGCGGAGAGAGTTTTATTAAAAGATTTTCTGAAGTCCGTTAAAAATCTTCTTGAACTAAAAACAATCACTTTGCTCACCCGCCACCATTCACTAACTCTTTTGCTCGCGGGCAAGGACGATAAAACCAAGAGGACTGCCAATGACTATACAAATCAAATCAAATCAATTTATTTGTCGCTTTCCTGAACAATATTGCGTTTCTGTAAAATAATGACCCTGCTGTGGCTAGTTTCACTAGAGAGGTCTCTGTACCATTAATTTTGTACGACACTTAGACCTGTGGCTAGCATAATAGCGCCATCTATGAACTGAAAGAAAAAACTAATTTAGATGGCGCTATTGTGTTAGCCAGAGGACTAAATGTCACACCAAATTAATGGTACAGAGACCCCTCCGTAGTAAAACTAGCTACAGCAGGCTTATTATTTCAAAGGAACGCGACATCGTTTAGACACTGGCAGTCCTCTTGGCTTTATGGTCCTTGCTCGCAGCTGATCATTACAAAGTATAATTCTTTTTAGTCCATGAAGATTTTACTTCATGCACTAGATCACAAAAACCCATTTTATGCAGCCTACACCCACCATACGAGTCAATAAATACCTACAAACTTTAAGACCATTGAGAAGTAAAAAAAAAAATGTTTTTTTATACATTAACCCTTTCATTGCTTGCACTTGCACGATCAGAAAAGCTTCTAAAAATTTGATTATCAACCCCTAAAAACCCCTAGGACAAATGGAACAACAGGGCGCCCGGTTTTCTATATCCGCGCGCCTGCCCTCTCTGACATGTTTTTAAATCACATTACAATTTAAAATGAAATCCCTTGATGTTAGTACTAAGCAGAGGAGTGGTAATTTTAGGACCGCAACAATAAAAACGTTTTTAATCTAATTATGGGGCTGGAGAAGTGTTTTTTTAAAGAGATTCCTTCGCTACGATTTTACACAAATACTTAGCCTTTGCCCCTGTAAAAGAATAAAAACTATTCATAACTAAGTACTTACCTCATTTTTAACTTTTTTTTTTAATTTCCAAATAACGATTCGACTACAAAAACTAGACAAAGCCTGTACTATGGGTACTAGACAACGGATAACACACACTCAAACATATTAAGCATCCAAGACCCGAGAACCAACATTCGTATTAATCATACAAACATCTGCCCCGACCGGGGATCGAACCCGGGACCTCAAGCAAGGGTTTTTTCAACTTTTTCTTTATTATAGGTACGTGCTGTTATATTACAAGAAAAATACCTTCACTCTATTAATTGCCTTATATACTTGCTT
Source organism: Clepsis dumicolana (assembly GCA_963691665.1). Lineage (NCBI taxonomy): Eukaryota > Metazoa > Arthropoda > Insecta > Lepidoptera > Tortricidae > Clepsis > Clepsis dumicolana. Next base: position 6,342,228 of record OY829532.1, on the reverse strand, counting down.
TTAGGTATATTACAAGAAAAATACCTTCACTCTATTAATTGGCTTATTATTTCAAAGAACTCTACCGAACATGAATGCTAAAATCCTAAATAATTAAAATGCTTTTAAGCTCCCAAATAGGAGCGCCAAAGGGGTGCGACCCTTAACAACGATATGACGGACGGACAGGCGTGGATTCGGGCAGTTTTTTATTAAAAAACCTACGTCAACTTTGCGATTTAAAATGTACAAGGCATTTATAATTAAGGCTTTATTAAGGCTAGACTGCGGATTAATCGTGTATTGAATACAGTGAATTGTATTAATATTAGTCCGGCAGTTTTATACATACCTCATCATCATCAGCCTATTTATGTCCCACTGCTGGGCACAGGCCTCCTCTCACAACGAGAGGGCTTGGGCTACAGTTCCCACGCGGGCGCAGTGTAGATTGGGAACTCCACACATCATTGAATTGCTTCGCAGGAGTGTGCAAGGTTTCCTCACGATGTTTTCCTTCACCGATACTTACTTTATACATACCTACTTACATACATATCGACAATAAGTACTCTGACTCAACCTGATATATAAACTTTGTTCGCAGTCTAGTGGTTATTCTAATTTCGTCAAAGTTTATACATATACGAGGTTGAGTCAGAGTACCGTTGATATATTTTATCAGGCCCTAAACTACGAAGTGCAAAATTCGAACTTCGTGTCGTGCCGTCCCGGTCACGCTAATATTATTTAATACGAGAGCGAGCGGGACGATACGATACGAACTTCGAATTTCGTAGTCGTCCCCCAGGTCTCTTTCCCACGGGGGTAGGCAGAAACTATGGCTTGCCACTTGCTACGATCCTTACACACCTTCAGCCTCCTCCACATTCATACATCTTTTCATACACGCTTTATTCAAATCCAATTCAAATATTTTATTTCGGACTATATTAGGCCTTTGCGTCTATTACAGACGATTTATGGCGTTCCGTCTGGGAGACAACGCCTTCTGTGGCTATACAAACCGATGCGAGACCGACACGTTCTACCGCAGGTCTGACAAGAGAAGCTTGCGGTGGTTGTTGCTGAGCCGCCTTGATGTCGTTTCCTTCTCTTGTCAGCAAGTGTCTCGAACCAGGCTTCATCGCAAAACTTGCGACCCTCCACACACATTTGCGCCAATTTGACCGATTTTCCGCGAGCCTTTCCCAGTCACGGTGGTTAATTTTAAAACTGGCCATGTCTCGTTCGGCGCAGTCCTTAAAGCGAAGCAATGGCCTCCCAACATCTCTTTTTGCATTCGCTACTGCACCTAACAGGACACGTCGTGGTAATCGGGAGGGGACCATTCTGTATACATGCCCTAGCCAACGTAGGCGCTAGTTTGAGGAGTGCGGTCAGACTAGGCAGCTGTGCGATTTCAAGAACCCTCTCGAATTATTTCGGACTATTAAAGTCCATAAATGGTACAAATTAAATGTCAACAAAACTCAAACATAAAAATACGATGACAAACCCGCCCGTTGTTACTTGATTTTGAGGCGAGCATAGGGGAGTCCCAGCGGTCCGCCAAAACACTTTATATCACCTATATAGTTATCTGCTTAATTCAGTACAAGTTAGGTATACCTTACTTAAGCAACTATCAGTAGCTATGTACCTTTTAACATTAAACTACCGCGAGACTCAATCATAGTGAAATAAAACGGATCACTGACGTATATAAGTCGACTTTAGCCCGACTTGTTTCGGACTAATTCGTAGTTCTTCCTCTGGGAGCGCACGACCCAGCGGCAGCGAGACGCATACTGCGCGCCGCGGCTCTGCTCGCGCAGCTAACAGCAGCACACAACTACCCTCGTTTTCATTATCATTTTTATTAGTGAAATAAACGGATCACTCACGTATATCAGTCGAGTATAGGTCGACATGTTTCGGACTAATCCGTAGTCCTTCCTCTGGGAGCACACGCCACGCTGGTTTTATGTTAAAAGTCATTTTTATTATTGACAAATGAAGGGTAGCACACTACACTGATCACATCACTCTGTAAAGGCTCGTTCACACTCACCGTTGACGCAGTATTTAGCACGTGTCGGGCTAAACTCGACTTAAGTATTTACATGAGTGATCCGTTTCATTTCACTATAGCGATGTACCTATTTCCTAAGTCATTGTCCGAGAGAGCGCCGGCCGCGAGCGAAGCGCTCTTATTTCAGCTTTGGCAAATATTATTTCGTACCTAGGTCCGACTGCTCTCCTCTACGGAAACTCTCCAAAAAATACAAATAGATACTTCAGTGAGATCTAAAATGACTTATAGTGAAATAAACGGATCACTCACAGGTTTCTTGTGTCTATCAGTTTTTTTTTTATTAAATAACCTGACCAACTTAGAAAAGTTGAAAAACCCCCGACATTCTCATTTCAACGTTCAACATGTCAAAAACGGGTTAACCGTTTTTAATGAAACTTAGCTAAGAACCGTCTCGATTAAATTAGCGTTCGATTGAAGAAAACCGCATCGAAATCGGTCCATGCGTTTGCGAGCTATGATGCCACAGACAGATACGCAGATACACAGGTCAAACTTATAACGCCCCTCTTTTTCGTTGGGGGTTAAAATAGACTAAAAATGTTCGGAAATATGGTTTCGAGGTCTAAAGCTCACAGAATCGTAGTTTATTTATTTCGCGCTTTAAGTACGTCACATCACATCACCCCTCGCCAATTACACTGGTACTCCAATTCTGTCACATGTCGAAATATTAAACCTCGGGGAGCAAACTATAAGGTCGGTATTTAATTAGGGATGCACTTCACACACTATCGGGACAGAAAGAGAGCTCATAGATTTGTAAGGGAACCGAGCGTAAGATTTTGCGAAAGTATTTTGACGTTACGAGTGTAATTTAGTGAGGAAATACCTCAATAGGAATGATGATGATGCCTCTTGGTCAAAATCAGTGGTGCCCATAGTGTAATCAAAAATCAAAAATCACAAAATACGTCTCGATCGCGTTTGCGTTAAAGTGTCAAATAGTATGAGAAATTGGCGTTCGAGACGTATTTCTTGGCGAATATTCGAAACCTGCATCACGTAAAATCGAATAGTAAACGTTATCGAGTTTGTTTGACGTTTGGAACAGCGCCCGCCCGTGAGCGTATTTAGAACCAAAATTTAGTATGAGGTTTCTCGATCTCGATACGATAACCGTATCGTTACGCGGGACTCGAAAAGACGTGTTCGACCCTCTGAGGGACTACTACGAAATTCGAAAATCGGAGTTCGTATCGTATCGTCCCGCTCACTCTCATATTAAATAATATTAGCGTGAGCGGGACGGCACGACACGATGTTCGAATATTACACTTCGTAGTATAGGGGCTGGACAGAAAGAGAGTTCACCGATTTGTATGGGAACGGTGGGAACCGAGCGTGTATTTGACGATTAGTTTTCGATTCGCCGGATTCGTGTTTAGTCGGATTCTTGTTTCGTCGGGTTCTTGTTTAGTCGGATACTTGTTTAGTCGGATTCTGGTTTAGTCGGATTCTTGTTTAGTCGGATTCTTGTTTAGTCGGATTCCTGTTTAGTCGGATTCTTGTTTGGTCGGATTCTTGTTAAGTCGGATTCTTGTTAAGTCGGATTCTTGTTAAGTCGGATTCTTGTTTAGTCGGACTCTTGTTTAATCGGATTCTTGTTTAGTTGGATTCTTGTTTAGTCGGATTCTTGTTTAGTCAGATTCTTGCTTCGTCGGGTTTCTTGTTTAGTCAGATTCTTGTTTAGTCGGATTCTTTTTTAGTCGGATTCATATCGTGGGACAAATTGACACCAATTGACCTAGTCCCAAACTAGGCAAAGCCTGTACTACGAGTACTAGACAACGGATAAACATACTTATATAGATAAATACATACTTATATACCTATTAAACATCCAAGACCCGAGAGCAAACATTCGTATTCACCATACAAACATTTGCCCCGACCGGGATTCGAACCCGGGACCTCAAGCTTCATAGTCAGGGTTGCTAACCACTAGGCCATCCGGTCGTCGTTGGATTCTTTTTTAGTCGGATTCTTGTTTAGTCGGATTCTTGTTTAGTCGGATTCTTGATTCGTCGGGTTCTTTGTTTCGTCGGATTCTTGTTTCGCCGGATTCTTATTTCGCCGGATTTGTTTGATTAAGGAAAACTATAGAAATATTGCGACTTTACCTAAGTATCTATTAAATTTCAAAATTAAAAATACTTATAGTGTATTTTTCAATTGTATTATTTTTTATAAATTATATTTAAAACCATTTTTTTTTTTTTTATACTACTTTATTTACATAATAAAAGCAATTTACAATGACATTAAATCTAAGCTTAAACTAAATAAACTACAACTTAAAACTAAATTAAATCTAAATAAGGCCCCCGTGGCATAGTGCCCAAAAGGCTGGCAGCGTTGCCTCGCTGAATAGCGATGCTGATTCTTTGAGAGAGAAAACTGCCAGCCCTTTGGTCACAAGTTGCATCAACTAAGCGCTTTTGTAACTCAGAAATAAGCTTGTAAGCGCTGGGACCCCATGGACCCAAAGTTTCAAACCCGAAAAATTTAAAAATTTTAAAACTATTTAAGTATGTCTTAACAAATCAAATTACATATACATTTTTTATTCCGTCACTATCCTCCGTGTAGTGTTGAAATGAACATGATGGTATCATTGTCCTGTATTTCGTAGCTCAGTTCTCCGAACAGTTCCCAATCGGAATCATTGATCAGCACCAAGATCCCGGGTCGTACTGAATCACCCTGAAAAAAGAAAGCCTTTTAATTTGCCGCAATGATTTGCTGCTGAGCAAAAGATTGCCGCTTTATTTCTTCGTCTCAGGCCATGGCACACTGCCGCCAATGGAGGTTTTTTCATATAATAAGGAAGGTTAACAAGCAAACGAGTCATCAGATGGTAAGTGATCACCAGTGCCCAGAGACACCCACAACCTAGGAAGGATAGCAGACACATTTCCAACCTAGAGGGCTATGATGAAATTCATCTTGTGCCCGTGATTTCCTTGGCTGCCTTACTAGCAACACTGTGCAAGCACTGCTGCTTAGTGGCAGGATTAGTGATTAAGCCAGGGGGGGTATTAAACCAGGTACCCATTTGAGTGCGAACGGCATCAAAATATCTTGGGTGGGTCTTTTGGCAAGGACTGTTATGGTAAAGGTACCTGGTTACCCTTCAATAAAGTTCTAAAATAAAATACCTAATAAGATACCTGTAAAAATAACTCAGGTCTCTCTCTCAGCAAGTTATCCCTTATCCACACAAGAAGCTCTTTTATTGTCCATTTTTCGCACTGGCAATCTGGGAAATACTTTTTCAGTGCTGGCAACTCCACTTCTCTCTTTTTGATTTTGTCGAATAGCAACTCTGCGCCGCCTCCAAAGTGGATGTTCAGTTTGAGTGACTCTGACATTTTGAGGATCTGTAAAGAAATACTAGGTACAGTTTGTGGGGACTCATAATAGCATTCGGGTTCAGGTGAATTTGTATTGTCATCTATTTCTTTGACAAAAGTAGTGCCATTGACAGCTGAAGTATTGCTAAAACCAGAATGCTATTTTAAGGGCTATTTTAAGTTTTAGTATATGTATTGTATGTATGTATGTATATTATGTAGTAGTATGTTATAATATGGTTGGCTTTTGTATGAGTTTATGTATTGTATTATTATTTATTCGCCTTCACTATTTGTGATTATAAACACACTCTTTGTTGGTCCCTTAAATTAACATCTCTCTACCACTCAAAGGTTGACTGGTAGAGATCCCTTATAGGGATAAGTCCGCCTTTGTACCGTATCTCACTGTTGGTAACCTGTATTTATTTCTGTATTTTCTGTACAATAAAGCGTTTACTTACTTACTTACTTTAAGGGCTCACGGACTGTACGATTATAATGGCATAATATAGAATGGATGTTCCATCTCATGATGCATATCATAAAATCTATCAATAACTTGTCTCTAGGAAAACATAATTAAATTTTTTCGAGATTTACACAGATACTTTGTCCTAGGTTGCCTAGAGTCGTAAGTGCCGGCGTACTTTCAGAGTACTACCTACTTAATTAACACTTTGTTGAATGAAAAATTTACTTAAAGTAGGTATATTTTAATGATTTCCAAAATAACAAAACTAGGATATCTCGTTTTGATCTGAAGCACTAAAAAGTGATGACTTACTTCATCAATTCATCATGATAAATTACTACAATCCATAGTATCTTCTAGCTTCGTAGTCAGGGTGACTGAGCTAACTATAAAAAGCTGTTTAATTTTTTAATAGGTATATAATTTGCTGTTAAGTATAATAGCTCTATATTTTTATGTTCATATTGCTGCGCCCCAACAGGGTAAAATTTTATACATAACTTGTAAAATTTTGCAATAAAGATAAATACTTTATTAACATAATAAAAGCAATTTACAATGACATTAAATCTAAGCTTAAACTAAAAAAACTACAACTTAAAACTAAATTAAATCTAAATAAGGCCCCAGTGGCATAGTGCCCAAAAGGCTGGCAGCGTTGCCTCACTGAATAGCGATGCTGATTCTTTGAGAGAGAAAACTGCCAGCCCTTTGGTCACAAGTTGCATCAACTAAGCGCTTAAAGCGCTTGCAATAAATAAATGAATACTGAATACTGCAATAAAATTAAAATTTATAAGTCCTAATTCCCAAACGGAATTACGAAAGTTTAGAATTGAGTCTAGGACAAACAAATCTATTTGTCTTGAAAGAGAAACACTAACTACTGACTGAGAGTTATAAAATTATGATATACGTCCTTGTTTTCAACTCCAACTTCAAGAATAACAAATATTCTGTGAGTCATTACACCCTAAGTATATTTTAGGCAATAAACATGATAGCTTCAAAAGCAGATTTCTGTTAGTCCATAACAAAAGTGTATAGGAATCTGCTTGAAAATATTTACCTTAAAAATGAAGTAAATATCTTCAATTGAAATATTATTTTTAGCAGTAAGCAATACCGTTTTTGAGGTTATGTTATTGTATAGGCAAAGGAACTAAGTCCATACAGCCACGTCTGATGTGTTTTGTCAATTTCTGTATATTAAAGTCCTATCACCGTCAGAGTTGTCGGTCTGTCCTAGTCACGTCCTGTCAGCTGCTCATGCCTTGCGTAAAGCGATAGTGTACTAGTGTAGAGCTACGGCGAGCAGCAACCGGCGGATACTTGGTGGTCACAAACAGAGGGAATACGCGTTTTCACTTGAATTCTTCATTTGCTGGGCACTGTCACGTTAATTTGTTGTATAATACACTATTTTTATTATTCACCAAACAATATTAAGCACAGAAACTAAAATTCAAATAACGACACGATCCACTCTCGTCGATTTCCCGCCAAATTCCTCCGAATGGGACAATAATAATTGTTGTCATTTTCTCAATTCGGCATTTGTGAAGATCGATAACAATAAATGACCAAATGAAACAAGGAACATTTTTAACTTGACATAAGAATTTTGTCTTATAGCAAAACATTTGAAAATAAAAACACGTACAAAATAAGGGCTTATGAAGTAATTTTGTTCGTTATTATCGTAAAATTTGAGAAAGAATATGAAGTCATTTTGTTCTTTGTTATCGTAAAATTTAAGAAAGAAAACAGTCTAGTTCGTAAACGTACTTCGTAATGTCAAACAATTGAAGTGTTTTTCAAACATCAATCAAACATTATGCAGCTTGCAAAAAAGCTGCAATCTGCAATTAAAACTTTTTATTAAAATTCAAAGTGGAAGAAGGCGTAAAAAGTCAAGAATTGTATTAATTACCGTACATTACAGCATACAAGTTTTCTGTAATCAAAAGTATTGTACCTGCCTTAATTTGATTTTAACACTTTAACGAGGGTTTTGATTTTCTATGAAGTGCATCCAAGCACGCTTCCATTTAGTTAAACTACAAAACGCCTCTGTATTTTTTTTCCGTTGTTGATAATCGTTTCTAATGGTTGCCGTCGCCGAATTTATATTTCTACGTGTTTTTTTGTAAAAGTTTAATAATATCAAACGCATTATAAATTTTAACTGGTGTTTTGTGAATTCATTATTTTGCGGTCATTACAATGGCACCGCCATTCGTCGCTTGCCGCATTTGTTACCGAATAGAGGGGAAGTTGAAAAATTTTAAAGAAGGCAATTTTTACGAAGCAACTTATGAAAAGTTGACTGGATGCACTGTAAGTATGCAGTAACAATACAATTTAAATGCATGATTCAGATTCCAAACAACGTCTACTTGAAATCCAAGCTAAGTATTCTAGTTTTAGCAATGATTCTTTTTCATTAAAAAAAACCTAATATTCGTCGGTAAAATTTCAATGTTTATTTAATTGTCATTCAATTGCAACTTATATTTTCTTTTTACGAAAATAAATATCTAAATGGTCTCGCTCGAGTTTTAAAAACTTTAAAAATCCAATTGTGAAATTGGTTAGTAGTATACGGGCAATGTAACCCATTTCTCACAAACAATAAAGACTGACTTTTGTTTGACTTGGAAATATTCGTGCATTAAAAATAGATTTACATTTTCTCTTACTCGGACACCATTTCAGTTAAAAATTAAAAAAAAAAAGAAAATGAAAAAGTTTATTGTTCGAAAAACATACAACATAAAATCGGCTTCTGGATCCTATGCTAGGGGTCCCTGTGTTACAGGATCCAGGTAGTATAAAACAAGACTGAACAATACATTGACGAAATCTTGCAGAGTAAAATAATATAATATTTATGTGCTAGTGAACCAACTACTTGTGTACTAAATAAGTGCCTACCTACAGCTGTGCCCATATCAGTTTATTTCTTCTTTAGTTTGAAGATTTGCCATACATCTACAAGTTCTGCCCGCACTGTGCCTGCCTGATGAAGAAACTGTACACATTTGTGAAAATGTGCAGATCCTCATATTATCGGCTGACGGATTACTTGAATACGGGAAGAAAGGTATAAAATACATCTGTTTCTTAATAGAATGAGAGTTCTTGCGAGTCAAAAAACCACTGGCATGGTTGTGGTCTATCTGTCATTTTCCATGAGAGACTGCTTTGTCCGGAGATGTTGTCCAAATTTACAAATTTGTAGAGTGCTCCTTCATTTCTAGGGAATCTGGCACTGGAGGCAGTGCTTCGTAAACTATTATACATAGAGTCTCCCCATGAGGCTGACATAGTCACACCAGGGTTACCAAAGCCTCAATAAAATATAGGAAAAAAAAGGAAGCCAAAGCAAAAGCTATTCAAGTCAGCAATTGACACCAGATTGTCGTTGTAATCTGACATTGTAAAATTGGTATCTGACCAATCAAGTATTATGTTTCATCTAAAATAATAATAATTGGAAGTCCCTACTGCAAGCCCTATGTCCCTGCTGAGGGATTACAGGAACACATCATCATCATCAAAATAATTTGTACAAACAGTGAAATAAAACGGATCCCTGATAGCCTTACATGTTTCGGACTAATTCATAGTCCTTCCTCTGGGAGCGCACGACCCTCTTTACAGAGTGATCTGATCAGTATAGTGTGCTACCCCCAGCATGACAATAATAAAAATGACGATGGAAACGAGGGTAGATGTATGCCGCTGTCAGCTGCGCCTAGTAGTCGTGCGAGCAGAGCCGCGGCGCGTGACGTGCGTCTCGCTGCCACTGGCTCGTACGCTCCCAGGGGAAGGACTATGAAGTAGTCGGAAACGAAGTAAACTAAACTCGACTTATATACGTGAGTGATCCGTTTTATTGCACTATGAGTATCACGGTAGTCTCAGTAACTTTGTTAAATTTGTGTTAGGTCACCCAATTGTTACTTCCAAAAAATTAAGAATTCCTAAACCGAACAATCTTCTCAAATATGTAATGTCTAAATGCTGACATTTGCAAATCCTTGCCAATAAAAGTAAAGCTGTAAGCGGAAGCCATAAAAAAAAACCGGCCAAGTGTGAGTCGGACTCGCGCACGAGGGTTCCGTAGAAAGATTTTAATGCTTTTCCCCGGTGTTTTAAGAAGTCCAGTGTTAGCAGAGCCCTCCTAATCAAAATGTACGCAGTGTGGGCTCAACTTATATTGGTCTGCGAAATCTATAGACAGACATAAAATTTTGAGATTCTGAGACTTTTCGGAGTGGTTGTGCTATAAGAGCTACCTTCATACCAAATTTCAAGTTTCTAGGACATCTGGAAGTACCCTTTAGGTTTTTTAAAATCCGTTTTTTTTAATGACTATCTTTTGATTGCGTTGACATAGAAGGTTGATTTTTTCACGGCTTCAAGGGACCGCAGGCTTGAGTATTTGATATTAATTTCAGCATGCTACCTCTACGCGTTCCAGAGAAAAAGGGTCTTAACAGACAGACAGACGGACAACAAAGTGATCCTATAAGGGTTCCGTTTTTTCCTTTTGAGTTACGGAACCCTAAAAACTATATGTTTCATCTACTTCTTTTTCCAGGTGACCCAACCTTACATCCGTATGAATCAAGAGTGGAGACAGTGGTACCACCCGGCACAGCTAACAAGTGGAAAGCCTGAGCGGATGAGAGTTGTTGACTGTGTTTACGCTTACAAGAGGAGTAAGACCAAACCGAAGATTGTTGATGACTTCTACGTCAGACATTTGGCAGGTAATCATTATCTGGGTCAATCAACTTTTATTGGTGTTGTTATACTGTCGAGTCACTCAGAACTATGACGTCATCATTTTCAGTGATCAAACTGCCTTAATTATTTACTAGTTTTTTTGCTAAATTAAAAATCGTCTTAATTGCAGTAACAAGTGAGGCATCGCTTTTTTATGAGTATTTTTGGAAGCTTAATAAGTGGAAATGTAAAATGACTTTTATTTTGACATCAGTCATTAACGCTATTCGTGACGGTTTATTATATTAAAATTACGTGATGAAACGGATTAGTTACGCGATTACCCGGCCGGATACTGGATGTTTAAAAACTGCACGTTTTTTTTTCCAAATTGACGTCTTTTTTTTACTGATGATCTGTTTTAGTTCTGTTTTAACTGTTTTCCTTGCGTATTTAATAAATCGACGTTTAAATAGTTTAATAGTCGCACAGAAATCGTTCATCAGAACAGAACAATGAGCAAGATATTAAAGTTACTTGCCCCAATCACTAATACACCCGAATACGCTCGAATTCTTTTCATCACATACCCAGTACTTTTGCGATGAAAACACATCAGCTCATCACTATAGGCAATGTGAAAACAGGCAGGATATCCGGTATCCGGTTAATCAACTATCCGTTTCATCTGTAATTAAAATGCACCCTGTATACATTTCAGTACCGAAAGACGAAACCGCAGAAATAACCCAACCCAAACCGCCGAAACCGGACGACTGCGACGAATTCCATGAACGGCCAACACTACACTACATGGACTTAGAGAACAAGGAATATTTAGAATCGCCAATAGACAATGTTGGCGAATACATTGACGATTTTACGGACTCGGAACAGATAGAAGAAAAAGACGTACCGGCATTAGATGATGAAGCAGAGATTGTCTCTGATAATGAAGGTGCAGGTGTGAATGTGGGGCCCGTAGAGGCTGTTGTGTTTGCAGATGATGTTCTGGGTAAAATGAAGATTGAAGATAGCACGGTGAGTGTCCATGACAGACTTAAAGCCTTATCACACTGGGGATTTGTGAGCGAGTTTTGTATTGAGCCGATCACGCAACGTGTTTGCCGCGAGCGATATTAGTATGAAGCATTCGCTCGCAAGGCTATTGACAGATTGTAGGGATGTTTATCGATGTTATCGACACACAGACATACAGACACACATAGCGGTCAAACTTATAACACCTCTATGATAACAAGATTAAAATTTAAAAAAAATATTTGAAAAAAAAACTTGGGTTTTTGGAGTTGGTTAAAAAACATTCAAATTCGTGACAGGTTTGTTATAACTGGCTTCTGAACCCATCTTATGTTTTCTTCAACCTCGACATTGGCGGATCGATAGTATCGATGAAACTATACTTCTTTAGTTTAAAAAATGAATTGAACCCATCTTAGAGTACTTATAATGTGTGTAGATAAAGTAACTCTACATAATTAGGCCTTAAAACACTCGTGTGATATTATCATGAAACTCGGTTTCGCCTCGTTTCGTAAAACCACGCTCGTGTTTTGAGAACCCTCGTTATTGTAACAGTTGCATAAACTACTATTACAAAACTCGTATTATTTTAGATGCAACAAGACATTTTGGTAGATACAATTGAAGAACAAGTTGAGACAGACATAAAATCGGAAAGGGACGAAAACTTGACTTTGCAAGAAATAAAAGAGGAACTACGGGCAGCCGGTGTGTTAGAAGAGTGTGTTGAAATAGGTGATAAAAAGGCGAAAGGGACGAAGAGAAACAGTAAGTATGAAACAGTATTAAATTTAATGAAATTGGCTACATTACATTTGTACACTCACAAACACACACACGCACACACACACACACATGCACACACACACACACACACACACAAATGCACACACACACACACACACACACACAAACGCGCGCGCGCGCGTGCGTTTGGCCTATGGCCTTTCAAGCAGAGAGTCGTTCCCCGGTCAAACCCCGGTTCGCCCCTGTGAGGTTTTCGGAATCTATGTCCGAAATTGCATTTGTAATTTATGACAAGCTTTTCGGTGAAGGAAAACATCGTAAGGAAACCGGCGCACTCCTTCGAAGCAATTCAATGGTGTGTGTGAAGTTCCTAATCCGCACTGGGCCCGCGTGGAACTACAGCCCAAGCCCTCTCATTCTGAGTGGAGGGAGGCCTGTGCCCAGCAAATGATGATGATGGCGATGATATATTTTTACCCTATCTGTCCCCAGAAAAAAATCCAAAAACCCCCAAACAGGCCCAAAGCCAAACCCTCCGCGCGAAACGCCAGCGAACCAACCAAGAGTTGGAGGAACACTTCAGCATCACGCAGCTGAGCCCCGAGCAGCAGTGGGCCGAGTTCCAGCAGCGGCGGCAGCGGCCCGGCGGCAGCCACCGCTGCCGGCTGTGCCTGCTGAGCTTCAAGGAGAAGCAGTGGCTGGACAGCCACCAGAGGAAGCACGAGGTGAGGGGCGACACCAGTGGCGTCATTATTGGCATCGACACCAGTAGCGTTATTATTGGCATCGACACCAGTAGCGTCATTATTGGCATCGACACCAGTAGCGTCATTAATGGCATCGACACCAGTAGCGTCATTATTGGCATCGACACCAGTAGCGTCATTAATGGCATCGACACCAGTAGCGTCATTATTGGCATCGACACCAGTAGCGTCATTATTGGCATCGACACCAGTAGCGTCATTATTGGCATCGACACCAGTAGCGTCATTATTGGCATCGACACCAGTAGCGTCATTATTGGCATCGACACCAGTAGCGTCATTATTGGCATCGACACCAGTAGCGTCATTATTGGCATCGACACCAGTAGCGTCATTATTGGCATCGACATCAGTGGAGTCGCTATTGGCATTGTCATCAGTAGCGTCGTTATTGGCATCGACATCAATAGCGTCATTATTGGCATCGACATCACTGGCGTCGTTGGTCGCATTATCATCAGTGGAATCGCTGTTGGCATTGTCATTAGTGGAGTCGCTATTGGCATTGTCATCAGTGGAGTCGCTATTGGCATTGTCATCAGTAGCGTCGTTATTGGCATTGTCATCAGTGGAGTCGCTATTGGCATTGTCATCAGTAGCGTCGTTATTGGCATTGTCATCAGTGGAGTCGCTATTGGCATTGTCATCAGTAGCGTCGTTATTGGCATTGTCATCAGTGGAGTCGCTATTGGCATTGTCATCAGTGGAGTCGCTATTGGCATTGTCATCAGTGGAGTCGCTATTGGCATTGTCATCAGTGGAGTCGCTATTGGCATTGTCATCAGTGGAGTCGCTATTGGCATTGTCATCAGTGGAGTCGCTATTGGCATTGTCATCAGTGGAGTCGCTATTGGCATTATCATCAGTGGAGTCGCTATTGGCATTGTCATCAGTGGAGTCGCTATTGGCATTGTCATCAGTGGAGTCGCTATTGGCATTGTCATCAGTGGAGTCGCTATTGTCATTATCATCAGTGGAGTCGCTATTGGCATTGTCATCAGTGGAGTCGCTATTGGCATTGTCATCAGTGGCGTCAGCATCATCAGCGTCAAATTAGTAATACATTTAAATGTCAAATTAGTTTCATCGTACCCTTTTACAGAGTACTGCGATTCATACAAACATTGACTGGTGTTAACCACGGGCTTTGAGTATAATACAAAATTCACTAAAAATGTGTCCCAGCACCACACGGCATTTGTCGATGACAGCCATACGTCATAGCGCTGTCGTTCGACCAAACTGAGACTGGCTGACGCTCGATTAGTGGTCTTTTGGTTCGGACGTTTTCCAGCGCTGACCCGAAGGCCATGGTGTTGGTTAGTCAATGCATACAAAGGACGTTTTTTTTTCTCGTTGGCGTGCAAACGTTTTCTTTTTTGCGTCGGGGCTTATAAGTTGTTGTAACAATATGTTTTTTTCAGCCTTCGGCAGGTGACTACGAATGCAATATTTGTAAAATTCGATGCAAGACTCCAAAACTGTTCAGGACACATAGAGACTCCAACCATACCACAAAGTTTGTCTGCAAACGTTGTCCGTATGTCACTTATAGCAAGTAAGTATGTTACTAATATATATTTAAAGGGATAATGAATAGTAAATAATTTATTTGCGTAATCAGGGCAATTTACAATGACAAAACTAAGCTAAAACTAAATTAAATTCAAACAAGGCCCCCGTGGCATGGTGCCCAAAAGGCTGGCAGCGTTGCCTCGCTGAATAGCGATGCTGATTCTTTGAGAGAGAAAACTGCCAGCCCTTTGGTCACAAGTTGCATCGACCAAGTGATTTTGCAACTCTGAAATAAGCTTGTAAGCGCCGGGACCCCATGGACCCAAGATTTCGAACCCGACAGCAACAAAATTATAGTTCGGACCGAGGGATTGATATTTAGATTTTTTTCTATTTTCGGCCGTTTCTGCCGCCGCACCAGTTTTTTGTGTGGTTCCCTGGAGATGTGAGGGTGCTACTGTATCGATACAGGTCGCGTCCCAAACCAGAACCCTGCCCATTCTCCAGGGAATCAGAGATAGTTATTTAACGAAGACTAAAATTGTATTTTTTTTTTTCAGAGCGCAAGCGTTAAAACACCACGGATGGCATGAGGGCGTTGAGCACACGTGTCAGCACTGCGGGGCCACTTTTAGGTATAAAAACAAGTTTTATAATGAATAGATTAAGTTGTCCAGTATTAGCAGAGCCCTGCTCCTAAGCAGAATGTACGCAGTGTTGTGTAATTTTATATTGGTCTCGGACATTTTTCTGAGTGGTTGTGCTACATGAGCTACCTTTTCTAGGATAACTGGAAGTACCCTTTAGGTTTTCGGATTTCGGCAATTTGTATGGAAACAGCCTTTTTAATGACCATATCTTTTGATTGCGTTGACTTAGAAGGTTGATTTTTTCACAGCTTCAAGGGACCGCAGGCTTGAGTATTTGATATTAATTTCATGCTACCTCCAACCGTTAAGAAAAAAGGGTCTTGAGGGTTCCGTTTTTCCTTTTGATGTGCGGAACCCTAGAAATGACAAGCTTTTTGCCGACTTTACCTTTTCTAGGCTGTACTTGTCATTATCTTAATTGGAGTATCTTTTTGTATTTTTTCCCCATTTTTAGGGTTCCGTTAATCAAAAGGAAAAAAACAGAACCCTTATAGGATCACTTTTTTTGTCCGTCTGTCTGTCTGTCAAGACCCTTTTTCTCTAGAACGCGTGGAGGTAGCATACTGAAATTAATATCAAATACTCAAGCCTGCGGTCCCTTGAAGCTGTGAGAAAATGAGCCTTCTACGTCAACGCAATCAAAAGATACGGTTATCAAAAAGGCTATTTCCATACAAATTGACGAAATCCAAAAACCTAAAGTGTACTTCCAGTTGTCCTAGAAACTTGAAATTTGGTATGAAGGTAGCTCTTGTAGCACACCCAAAAAGTCTCAAAAAAAATTTTTTTTATGTCTGTCTGTCTGTAAATTTCGCAGACCAATATAAGTTGACCTCACACTGCGTACATTTTGCTTACGAGCAGGGTTCGGCTTACACTGGACTTCTTAAAACACTGGGGAAAGGCGTTAAAATCTTTCTACGGAACCCTCGTGCGCGAGTCCGACTCGCACTTGGCCGGTTTTTATTTGTTTTTACGGTTTTCCCGTGAATATCAATTATACTTTTTAAATACTCACTGAAACATGAATTGAATACACAGAAAAAAAAACAGAAAATGCTAATTAGCATATAGGCAGGCATAGGCCTAATTTTTTCCATGTATACATAATTATAATACGAATCTCAGCTCGTTTTTATCACTTTTATGGTAACTAGGTGGTAACTTATAGCACAGTCTATACAGTCGTCCGACGAAGGCCTCTAGACAGGTCAATCGTGCGGGGGGGTGCGGGGTGCGGGGCGGGCAGGGCGAGCCCCCTTGCATACGCCGCCACTGCCCGATTAGTTTGGAACTTTCGCCCTCCTTGGTGCTTGGGCCATGCGGTTGCGGTGTCGGCATTTATGCAAACATCAAAGGCGTCGGACCGCTGGTAGGTGTAAGCATAAGAATAAATAATAACATAGTAGAACGGAATCTCTTTTGACCGAGTCCAAAACGCCGCATTTATATACCTACTTCCCCCTTCACGTCGTTACACCCCTCTGTCATCCAGGCGTGTTGCTAGGGTTGCTTGCTGTTAAATATTGGTACTTATGTCTAAAGATAATATCACTAAGATATAAGTTTTTCTTTGCTTTGTAATCATTATTTTATTCCAGTTTTACAAAATATGAGATTTATAAATCATTACGTACCTACATAATTAAAGACACTTCTAAATAAGAAATTATTATAAGTGCCATACCAAATGAAGCCATATAAGGTGATTTAAGTAAGTATTACTTACCTACAAATATAAAATAAAATGCATACAGGCTCACGTAAAACTATTACAACCAAATTATAAACAACCAAACGCGCGTGCGGCGACGCCGGATGTGACAGCCTGACTGAGTAGTCTGTTTAACGAATACTCTAATATCGTGACCTTGAGCCCGTCCGGAGCGGGAGTTTCCGTTCTACTATGTTATTATTTATTCTTATGGTATAAGCTCTTTACACTGTGCTTATAGTCTATTTATTGAGTGCTCTTCATTTTGAGATTAAAATCTCGTTTAAAAAAAAGTGACTAGACCTGTTTCCTTCCGTGTACCCTTGACACAGTGTCAAGTTGTCGGTGTCCCCAGGAAGCACACAACGTATATGGGTCACGTGCGGCGCGCGCACCCCTCCGCGCACATCTGCGGCGCCTGCGCGCGAAGCTTCGTCAGCGCTTACGGCCTCAACCTGCACGCCAAGGCCGCGCACAAGGTACACTCAGCGTCAAAAGTCGCTCATCACTTTTGCACCTTGTCGCAATAACACAATTGAAAATTGATTTTATTTAATTTCGATTTGATGTACACTTGTTAACATTAATTCCATTTATTATTATTTTATGCTTATACAGGCATAACTAAGTACCTAATCCTAACTGATTTTTTTTAACACTTTGACATTCTAAATAGACATCATTTTACATCAACCAACCAACATGGAATTGTATTAATAATATTACCCAGGAATTTGCAAAACTAATTTAAATAGAACCTAGTATAGGATGACAAGTGTCTACAATGATTATTTTAGCATTTCGTAAATTTTCAATTTAGCGAATATGAAGTTTTGTTCTGTTTAAAAATATGTTATTTAAAACTTATAATGTGCTGTGCCCTACCAGGGTCCATGTGAAACGATGTATGTCACGCTATAACATCTATACTGAACCATGGTTTGCAATAAATAAATATGAAATATGAACACACTAGAGTACTAGAGCAGTAGAGCGAAGTCAAAGTCGACAAGTTCATTTGTTCAATAAGTAGGTTATATGGTCAACAGGGCCGTGTTTTATAAACCTACAAGATACAATTTTATAAACCTGCAAGTTACAATTTTATAAACCTACAAGTTACAATTTTATAAACCTACAAGTTACAATTTTGTAAACCTACAAGTTACAATTTTATAAACCTACAAGTTACAATTTTATAAACCTACAAGTTACAATTTTGTAAACCTACAAGTTACAATTTTATAAACCTACAAGTTACAATTTTATAGACCTACAAGTTACAATTTTATAAACCTACAAGTTACAATTTTATAAACCTACAAGTTACAATTTTATAAACCTACAAGTTACAATTTTATACTTTGTCTCGATCCCCAGTTAACTAATCCTCTCCACCACTCAAAGGTTGACTGGCAGAGATCCCTTAAAGGGATAAGTCCGCCTTTGTACTCAAATGTAAATGTAAAGTGTTTACTTCAACAGGTCAACAGGGCCGTGTTTTATAAACCTACAAGTTACAATTGTATAAACCTACAAGTTACAATTTTATAGACCTACAAGTTACAATTTTATAAACCTACAAGTTACAATTTTATAAACCTACAAGTTACAATTTTATAAACCTACAAGTTACAATTTTATGGACCTACAAGTTACAATTTTATAAACCTACAAGTTACAATTTTATGGACCTACAAGTTACAATTTTATGGACCTACAAGTTACAATTTTATGGACCTACAAGTTACAATTTTATAAACCTACAAGTTACAATTTTATGGACCTACAAGTTACAATTTTATAAACCTACAAGTTACAATTTTATGGACCTACAAGTTACAATTTTATAGACCTACAAGTTACAATTTTATGGACCTACAAGTTACAATTTTATAAACCTACAAGTTACAATTTTATGGACCTACAAGTTACAATTTTATAAACCTACAAGTTACAATTTTATGGACCTACAAGTTACAATTTTATAAACCTACAAGTTACAATTTTATGGACCTACAAGTTACAATTTTATGGACCTACAAGTTACAATTTTATAAACCTACAAGTTACAATTTTACAGGCGTTTATTGGCAACACTTGTCCTGTTTTTTACAATTTACGTTTTATAAAACTACTGTGCTACAATTTTACAAGTTACAAGTACGGGCGCCTGTAGCCGTATCATAGACAAAAAGTGGACATTTTATTGTTTTAAATTCATAATCGAACAAGGGTTTTATAAAAATATTGTAAAATACAACTGTAGCATTGTAAAATTGTAACGAAAACTTACGTACGTCTCGAGACCTGTAACAATGGCTACAGGTGCACACATTTTTTAATTGGGTGTCTTGATCAGTACCAAATCAATCGTTCTATCTACCTATCTATCTCTTCTTCGAGTTATTAAACTCAAGGTCATCAAGGAATGAATCGTTTATTGAGGATCTCATCTGAGTCGGACTCGGAAGAAGAGAGTCCGCGGCAGCAAAGAACTAGGGAGTTTTGGCCACGAATAAATACAGATTTTGACACACCTTTTCAATATTATAATGAAAGGTCCAGAATGAACTGTACGCAAATAGACCAGACTAGATTCTGCAAGAAATTGGGAGCTCATTAGAATCGTCGAGTAATCAAAATGATTCATTGAGCACGAAGCTTCAATTCTCTGTCTGTGTCTGTCTGTATGCACTGGAGTATCATGCAATGGTTAACATGCATTTTTGGCCGTTTTTTCCCATTGTTTAGAATAGATATATTTTATTAGCCGATCCGCTAACTTCGTACCGCCATAGGTTATTCCATAGAAAATGTAAGTGTAAGTACCTGTGGGAAAACGAACTTCTTACTTTTTCTCGTGAAATTTTCCCCTCTATTAATACCTATCCCGCTATTCGAAGCAAATATATAAATCCAACAAATGAAAGATCATAAAAATCAGTCCAGCCGTTCTTTACTTATAAATAGTGCAATTAACACGATTTTGTTTTATGTACTTAGATAGATTTTTATTTATCAACTTTGCATGGGTATTTTTAATACGTAATAGATAAACAACCTCTACGTATTTGTAATTTTTGGCAGCCACTTTTTTTTAAATTAGTGATGTCCATTACACTTGTAGAATTTACTTGTAGTCGAGATTTACAATACCGTATTACAAGTGTAGCTTTCCGTGTGTCTTTATAAAACACCTGTAATTGTACATAGTGCATTACAGGTGACTGTTTCCTGTAGACTTGTAACCTGTAACTTGTAGGTTTATAAAACACGGCCCAGGTGTTATGCCAACATATAACATATAAGCGTTCTCCACTTTTTGCCGCTTCCATGGCGTACAAATTGTACACTAAGAGATTTCATCTCTGTAGATACACCTACCTAAATGTTATATTAAAATTAAAATTCCCTGCTTGTTAAGTTCCTACAATTTCTTTATTTGGATTGTACTTAATAATAAATTACCTTTTCAGGCAATTATCCAATTACCTTAAAGGGATAAGTCCGCCTTTGTACTCAAATGTTATTGTAGTAACTTGTGTGTTTATCCTGTTTTTTGTACAATAAAGTGTTTACTTACTTACTTACTTACTTATTATCCTATTATTGCAATAGATTGAATTCCAATAAATTAAATTAAATTAAATTAAACGAATAGGTACAAAAGTGACCAGCGACTTTTGACGCTTGTATAATACTCAATACCACCACGCGTCCGCTCGATACAACGGTTGACAGCCGACTGCTCCCCCCACCCAACAGGTGCTGTATGCTACAACGCTGACCCTACACTCAGCACCCATAGATAAAATAAATATCACGAGACAATTGACACAGATTGACCTGGTCCCAAACTAGGCGAAGCCTGTACTAAGTAAAGTCGAGTTCATACATATCTAAACACGGACCTTATGTAACTGGCAATAAGGCTGGATATAGATGTTTTTGAACTGTTGACTGTATAGATATTGGAGAACTCGTCTTTACAATACAACGGATAAATATAAGTGCACGTTTAAGACAATGCACATTACGGGAAAGTGCCCCTTTTAAGAAAATACGCATTACGGGAAAGTGCCTCTTTTAAGAAAATACGCATTACGGGAAAGTGCCTCTTTTGATAAAATGCACAATTCATGAAAGTGTCCCTTTTGAGAAGGCGCACGTTTCGGGAAAGTGCCTCTTTTGATAAAATGCACAATTCATGAAAGTGTCCCTTTTGAAAAGGCGCACGTTTCGGGAAAGTGCCTCTTTTGATAAATTGCACAATTCATGAAAGTGTCCCTTTTGAGAAGGCGCACGTTTCGGGAAAGTGCCTCTTTTGATAAATTGCACAATTCATGAAAGTGTCCCTTTTGAAAAGGCGCACGTTTCGGGAAAGTGCCTCTTTTGATAAATTGCACAATTCATGAAAGTGTCCCTTTTGAAAAGGCGCACGTTTCGGGAAAGTGCCTCTTTTGATAAATTGCACAATTCATGAAAGTGTCCCTTTTGAAAAGGCGCACGTTTCGGGAAAGTGCCTCTTTTGATAAATTGCACAATTCATGAAAGTGTCCCTTTTGAAAAGGCGCACGTTTCGGGAAAGTGCCTCTTTTGATAAATTGCACAATTCATGAAAGTGTCCCTTTTGAAAAGGCGCACGTTTCGGGAAAGTGCCTCTTTTGATAAAATGCACAATTCATGAAAGTGTCCCTTTTGAAAAGGCGCACGTTTCGGGAAAGTGCCTCTTTTGATAAATTGCACAATTCATGAAAGTGTCCCTTTTGAAAAGGCGCACGTTTCGGGAAAGTGCCTCTTTTGATAAATTGCACAATTCATGAAAGTGTCCCTTTTGAGAAGGCGCACGTTTAGGGAAAGTGCCTCTTTTGATAAAATGCACAAATCATGAAAGTGCCCATTTTAAGAAAATACGCATTACGGGAAAGTGTCCCTTGAGATAAAATGCACAATTCATGAAAGTGCCCATTTTGAGAAGGCGCACGTTTAGGGAAAGTGCCTCTTTTGATAAAATGCACAATTCATGAAAGTGCCCATTTTGAGAAGGCGCACGTTTAGGGAAAGTGCCTCTTTTGATAAAATGCACAATTCATGAAAGTGCCCATTTTGAGAAGGCACACGTTTAGGGAAAGTGCCTCTTTTGATAAAATGCACAATTCATGAAAGTGCCCATTTTGAGAAGGCGCACGTTTAGGGAAAGTGCCTCTTTTGATAAAATGCACAATTCATGAAAGTGCCCATTTTGAGAAGGCGCACGTTTAGGGAAAGTGCCTCTTTTGATAAAATGCACAATTCATGAAAGTGCCCATTTTGAGAAGGCGCACGTTTAGGGAAAGTGCGTCTTTTGATAAAATGCACAATTCATGAAAGTGCCCATTTTGAGAAGGCGCACGTTTAGGGAAAGTGCCTCTTTTGATAAAATGCACAATTCATGAAAGTGCCCATTTTAAGAAAATACGCATTACGGGAAAGTGTCCCTTTAGATAAAATGCACAATTCATGAAAGTGCCCATTTTGAGAAGGCACACGTTTAGGGAAAGTGCCTCTTTTGATAAAATGCACAATTCATGAAAGTGCCCATTTTGAGAAGGCGCACGTTTAGGGAAAGTGCCTCTTTTGATAAAATGCACAATTCATGAAAGTGCCCATTTTGAGAAGGCGCACGTTTAGGGAAAGTGCCTCTTTTGATAAAATGCACAATTCATGAAAGTGCCCATTTTGAGAAGGCGCACGTTTAGGGAAAGTGCCTCTTTTGATAAAATGCACAATTCATGAAAGTGCCCATTTTGAGAAGGCGCACGTTTAGGGAAAGTGCCTCTTTTGATAAAATGCACAATTCATGAAAGTGCCCATTTTGAGAAGGCGCACGTTTAGGGAAAGTGCCTCTTTTGATAAAATGCACAATTCATGAAAGTGCCCATTTTGATAAAATGCACAATTCATGAAAGTGCCCATTTTGAGAAGGCGCACGTTTAGGGAAAGTGCCTCTTTTGATAAAATGCACAATTCATGAAAGTGCCCATTTTAAGAAAATACGCATTACGGGAAAGTGTCCCTTTAGATAAAATACATTTTGGGGAAGTACCACCTTCGAGAAAATGCACATTTAAATTAAGAAAGTACCCTTTTTGATTAAGTGCACATTTGGGTAAAGTGTGTTTTACGATACATATAGCCATTTAAAATACTTGTATTATTTCAGGATATGGACAGGTTGGAGAGTGACAGCACGAGGTGTGAAGAGTGCAACGTGACTTTCGTCTCTCGCAAAATGTTTACACGACACGTACTTATTACGGACAAACATAAGGAAATGGCGAAGGATATGTAAGTATCCTCTCTAGGTTGGCAACGCATCTGCTAACCCCCCCCGGGGTTGCCGGTGTCTATGGGCAGTGGTGGTCACTTGCCATCAGGTGACCCGCTGGCTCGTTTGCCTTCCTTGTCGTATAAACTTGGTGGAGGGGGGGGGCACTCCATACATTTAACAAAAGTAAAAAAAAAACATTACACATCAACGTGTAAGTAAGTAATACTTACTTAAATCGCCTTAAATGGCTTCATTTGGTATGGCACTTATAATAACTTGATGAATGAATAAGAAGTGCCTATAATTATGTAGGTACGTAATGATTTATAAATCTCATATTTTGTAAAACTGGAATAAAATGATGATTTTAAAGTAAATAAAAACATAACTTAGTGATATTATCTTTAGATGTAAGTACCTAATATTTAACAGCAAGCAACCCTAGCAACACGCCCGGACGACAGAGGGGTGTAACGACGTGAAGGGGGAAGTAGGTATGTAAATGGCGGCGTTTTGGACTCGGTCAAAAGAGATTCCGTTCTACTATGTTGTTATTTATTCTTATGGTAACGGTTACGGAGCCCTACACTAGGCATGGCCAGCCATGCTCTTGCCCGGTTGTTTAACAGAAATCTTATTTTTTGTAGACTAGGCTGTCGTAAGTGCGGGGAGCAGTTTGAAACCAGAGAGCTGTTAGAACAGCACACGCACTACAAGGAGCGCAAGGCGCGAAGGGCGGAGGTGCCCAGGAGAGACATCAAATGCGATGAGGTAAGAAATAAGCGGATTAATGATAATGAATGAAAATTATGTAAATACATATCATGGGACAATTGACACCAATTGACCTAGTCCCAAACTAGGCAAAGCCTGTACTATGGGTACCAGACAACGGATAAACATACTTATATAGATAAATAAATACTTATATACATATTAAACATCCAAGACCCGAGAACAAACATTCGTATTCATCACACAAACATCTGCCACGACCGGGGATCGAACCCGGGACCTTAAGCTCCATATTCAGGGTCTCTAACCACTAGGCTATCGGGTCGTCACACAAAACCTATTTTAGCTAATGGAGGCTTGAGTGAAGTTTATGAATAAGGCCATAAGTCTTTAACAATGCGTTTGTTGCAGTGCGATGAAGTTTTCACCCACCCGAACGGCGTGTACCAACACTACCTGCGCTCGCACCCGGATACGCCGTACCGGTTCGCCGTGCGGCGGCACTACCTGTGCGAGACCTGCGGGAAGACGTTCAAGGTGATTGCTTACTGGCACGCAGCCCGCTTGCTTGCTCACCTTTTTCTGAATGGGAAAGAATCTGTTTTAAAAAGCAAAAAACCCGACTGCGAATAGTAGTTTATGCAACTCAAATTCAATTCAAATTCACAATCCAAACTTTTATTCAGCAAATACGCAGTTGAATGCTCTTTTACATGTAATTTTTTTTGTGTCTACCAGCGCTTTCGGAAAGACCATGATTGCCAAGAAGAATGCGCCGCAAGAAACTTGGCACAAAGTCAAACTGTTACATATGTGTATTTATGACATATGTGTTGATAAAAATAGTACTTTTTGATATAATTTTTGATATAACCGGATGGCCTAGTGGTTAGCGACCCTGACTATGAAGCTTGAGGTCCCGGGCTCGATCCCCGGTCGGGGCAGATGTTTGTATGATGAATACGAATGTCTGTTCTCGGGTCTTGGATGTTTAATATGTATATAAGTATGTATTTATCTATATAAGTATGTTTATCCGTTGTCTAGTACCCATAGTACAGGCTTTACCTAGTTTGGGACTAGGTCAATTGGTGTCAATTTGTCCCATAATATTTATTATTATTATTATTTAATTGGAAGGTATGTCATTTTGCACGAGTCTCGAGGTGTCTAGCCCCGTGCCTCCAGGCGTGGGTCGAGACTCGGGACGAGCGAAAATGACCCTTCCGCACGTATATCAAACGACGTTTTTTAATACATTTGCGAAAACATGACGAGGGACAAAAGTAAAAAGCACTAATACGTAAAAATACGACTTTCCGCATGGTAACGTAGCTACAAAAAGTAGAGTCAACCCACAATAACTCTGCAACGAACTGAAAACAGTAGAAATCTAAAGTTTGTTTATGGCAACACTGATTTATAGTCAAACAACACGTTTTGAACTTTTGATTAGATTGGACATAAACAGGTCATCGTTCATCAACCATCCACCATTAAAATACCTCATATTTCGTTTTCTAGATTTTTTTTACCGTACAACGGCAAAACCTACTAAACACTGGCAAAATTGTCCTCCAATGGACAGAGCCATATTTTAAAAAAGAAACAGCAACTTTTGATTACTACTGTCATTATTATTTATAATTAACGTTCAGGTTCACTTCGGCCACATTCCCATTTCGTCAACTTCCCGACTCGTCAACAATCCTATTTCGTCAACTTTCTCATCTCATCCACATTCCCATTTCGTCAACTTCCCAGCTCGTCAACTTCCCAGCTCGTCAACAATCCCATTTCGTCAACTTCCCAGCTCGTCAGCAATCCAATTTCGTCTGCATTCCGATTTCGTCCGCATTCCCGATTCGTCCACATTCCCAAGTCGTCTACATTCCCAGTTCATCAACATTCCCAATTCGTCAACATTCCCATTTAGTCAACATTCTCGATTCGTCAACATTCCCAATTCGTCCACATTTTCAACATGTCCGTTGCGGAACTGTATCTTAACCAAATATATGTCGATTGGTTGATGCCTTAACCTTAGTACGGTACTACAACTTTACAGTAGTTTATCTACACACATACGAGGGGCGGCTGAAAAGTAATCTACCTAACAATGAAACAAAAGACTGTCGTGGCTAAATTTTTTATATTTTTCTATGTAGTCCCCTGATAGTAAAATGCACTTATTAAATTTTTCAAATATTGAATTTAAACCATTAAAAATCTTTCGGTTTGTCGTCAAAAAAGTCAGTAACCGCAGCCTTCATTTCGTCATCGGTCATAAACCTTGAAATCTAAACAGAAAATAGTCACAGGGGGCTAAATCTGGACTATAAGGGGGGTGGTCAATGGTTTCGAAGCCATTGTCTTTAATTGCTAGCTTCATTGTGCGGGCGGTATGCACTGGTGCGTTATCGTGCAAAATCAGACTTCCTTTGCTTAGTTTACCTCGCCGTTTTTCTTTTATTGTCTCTCTTAGTTGATATAGTAAGTTTGAGTAATAATCAGCATTCATTGTAGTTTTCTTCGGTAAATAATCTATGAGCAAAATCCCTTCTGTGTCCCAAAAGATTGTAGCCATAAGTTTACCTGCCGACGGACAGACCTTGAATTTCTGAGGCGGCTTCTCATCCTTAAATTTCCGCTGTAACGACTCTTGCTTACTTTCCGGGTCCCATTGTCGAATCCAAGTCTCATCACATGTTACAATTCTAGAAAATATTTCTTCCTCTTTCCCTCGACTCATGTCCAAAAACTCTTCGCAACATTTGACACGCCTCTCCATGTCAAATGCAGTCAACATTCTGGGGACCCAACGTGCACTAACCTTGGACATGTTCAAATGCTCATGAATTATTTCATTGACTCGCTCTTTACTGACGCCCACATCTCTAGCTCTCTCCCACTGCTTCACTCGTCGGTCCTCTTATATAATTTTTTTCACCCTGGCTACATTTTCATTGGTGACGGCCGAAACTGGTCTTCCGCTACGAGGATCATCTTCCAGGCTCTCACGACCTAACTTAAACTGCTTTGACCAAAACTTTATAACAAATTCGGAAGAACACGAACTGCCAAACACACGTAACATACGCTGTCTGATCTCCGAAGACGTATTCCCTTATTTAGTCAAAAACTTAATCACCGCACGCTACTCGATTTTATCCAATTTCACTTTTTCTACCGACATGTTTGAAACAATTGTAGTAGACAAATAAACGTGGTGCAATAAACAAATGAATGTAATACATTTTGAAAATAGAATAACAAACGAATATAAATCCATACCAGTCAGCATTATTTTTGTATATATTTCTGACCAAGGATATTACTTATCAGCCGCCCCTCGTGTCATAAGTGCTCTAAGATGGGTTCACAAGCCGGAATTGTTGGAAATGTGGACGAATTGGGAATGTTGACGAATTGGGAATTGAATGTGGACGAAATGGGATTGTTGACGAGTTAGGAAGTAGACGAAATGGGAATGTGGACGAAGTGAACCTGAACGATAATTAAAGACTTGTCTGAGTGACATGAAAAAAGTATTACCACAGCGTGATTTTTCTCGGTTGCCAATTTAATATCTTATGCAGAGTTATCGTGGGACGACTACACCACTTTCGAGCAACTGTATTAAAAATAGGTATTGCGTTGCAGTCGCCGGGGCTGCTGCAGCAGCACTCCCTGCTGCACGCGGGGCTCCGGCCGCCGCCCCCCAAGAAGCCCCAGGGCAGGAACTCGTGCCGGACCTGCGGCAAGACTTACAGCAAGCTCAGCGGCTTGTTCAGACACAAACTGGTGCGTCTTAAACCCATATACCATTATTCATAAACGTCACCCCCCTTTAGTTGAAATAGGTTTTGTCTTCTTACCAAGGACGATAAAACCAAGAGGACTGCCAATGGCTATACAATCTCGCGTTCCTGTAAAATAATGAGCCTGCTGTAGCTAGTTTTACTACGGAGGGGTCTCTGTACCATTAATTTTGTATGACACTTAGACCTCTGGCCAAGGATCATGGAAAGTAAACGGATTGACAAAGCCCATACTTTGAATCGTTCTTATTTACATTCAGCGCCATCTACCTTGCTTGAGTGACACATTAGAACCGCTGTTTTGTTATTATTTGAAATAATAAACCTGCTGCAGCTAGTTTTACTACGGAGAGGTCTCTGTACCATTCATTTGGTATGACATTTAGCCCTCTGGCTAACACAATAGCGCCATCTATGAATTGAAAGAAAAAACGAATTTAGATGGCGCTATTGTGTTAGCCAGAGGTCTAAATATCATACCAAATGAATGGTACAGAGACCCCTCCGTAGTAAAACTAGCTGCAGCAGGCTTATTATTTCAAAGGAGCGTGACATCGTATAGACACTGGCAGTCCTCTTGGTTTTATGGTCCTTGCCCATTAGTTAAAATAGGTTCTGTCTTCTTACTAGCGGAAATGGCAATGTGACATAACCAACCTAGAAAAGTTGGAAAACCCCCGACATTGTCATTTCAAAGTTCAGTGTTTCAAAAACGGGTGAACCGATTTTAACGACACAGCTAAAAAACCATCTCGATTAAAAAAAAGCGCATCGAAATCGGTCCATCCGTGTGGGAGCTATGATGCCACAGACAGATACATAGGTCAAACTTATAACACCCCTCTTTTTCATCGGGGGTTAAAAATAATCAGTATGTCATTTCTTACAGACGCACCAGGGCGTCCGTCGGCACAAATGCCACATCTGCGAAAAGGCGTTCACGGACACGTCCAACCTGAAGCAGCACATCCAAGGCGTTCATCTTAACATACGACGAGTGAGGAAGCGATAATAAACATCATTAATACTGATTTTCTTGTTTTAATTGTTGTATGATGTTTGTAGACTTGATGCCCGTAGGAATTAAGGAGTTTGTGATGTCAAGGGAATTTATGGAAGTCGGGGAAATTTAAAGTTTATTTTTAAAGGAATTTATGAGTCGGGGAAATTTTAAGAGTTTGTGATGTCAAGGGAATTTATGAAACATGGCAGGGAAATTTACGGTGTTCGCGACGTCAGGGGAATAAATTGTACTCGGGGAAATTAACGGAGTTTGTGGCGTCTAGGAAATTTATGGAAGTCAGGGAAATTTAAGGAGTTTGTGATGTCAACGGAATATATGGAAAAGTCAGGGAAATTTAAAAAGTTTGTGATGTAAGGGGAATTCATGGAAAAATAAGGGAAATTTGAGAACAAAGTGGAGATATCAGAGAAAGTTAGGGGAATCCAGAGAAACTTGAGGGATATCTGAGACAGTTGGGGAAAATCAAAGAAAGTTTAGGACAATCAGAGTATGTTGGGGAAAATCAAAGAAAGTTCGGGACAATCGGAGAAAAATCACGGATAACTACGGGAAACATGACAATAAATCTCAGCTGTGTGTATCTAAATTTATTAATCCTGTAGTAGCTTGGGCAAGCCGGCGACCGCCGCCGCGAGCTCCTGCGGCATGGCGGGCAGGCGCGCGCTGATGAAGAACCGGAGCGTGGTGCGGAGCGCCGCGGGGAAGCCCGGCGCCGGCAGGGCGGCCGCCAGCGCCGCGTAGCAGCCCGGCAGGTGCCAGCGGATAGGGGTCTTTTCTTCCGACTGAAAACAAAATACAGTGGATTTCAGTTATTACGAGCTTGGTTGTGGCAACCATTTGGCTATAACAACGTTAAATCTAAGTCCCTTGAATTTAAAGCATACTTTAGTAAAAAAATTATGTCGCTATAGCGACTTTGGATGTAACGCCGATTTCGGGTGTAGCGACTGTTTTTAATGAATAATTTGTAACAAATTCTTAGACATCCCTTGCAGATATTGCGACCCGAGTCGGCCGCCAAAGACACAAAGAGCTTTCTTATCTTTTTTTTACATCCACACAGACAGGCAGCAACTGTGGTGACATTTACTTTTTGTTTATAGACATTAGCTAGGTAGGCAGTGTTACATCACTAGTATAATAGAACATCAATAGTTTTGTATACTCTGTGTCGGTCGCGCCATCTCGCGCTCTCTTGGAACTCAACCATTGTCAGCCATTGTTAGCCTCTCAGTATCTTCTAATTAAATAAATAAAAGAACAGTGCCAAACAAGTATTTTATTAAACACAAACATACAACAGGCAGGTAAGAGTTTATGGTCCAGTTACAAATTGTTATTCTGAGTAGCAACTGTGTGCAGCAAACTTTTGAATAAGTATGGCTTCTAGACGCCTGTAACGACTTTCGGATGTAACGACGAAATATCAGTGGTCCCTTCATCGTCGTTATACCCGAAATCCACTGTAGTTATTTTCATCGGACCTATTCGACAATTGGCTATACAGGGTGTCCCATGGCTATGCCACATGAA
The DNA here is from genome assembly GCA_963691665.1 of Clepsis dumicolana. NCBI lineage: Eukaryota > Metazoa > Arthropoda > Insecta > Lepidoptera > Tortricidae > Clepsis > Clepsis dumicolana. The sequence goes on along the minus strand of OY829532.1, from coordinate 6,311,720 downwards.
GGGAGAGTACAGTTAAGGTCACCAATACGTATATACACCACAGAGTTCGAAAATAATAAATAAATACCAAGGGACAATTTTTTTTATACGACGAGGAAGGCGAACGAGCAAGTGGGCCACCTGATGGTAATTGATCACCACTGCCCATAGACACCCGCAACCCCAGAAGGTTTACAGATGCGTTGCCAACCTAGAGAGCTAAGACGAAATGCCTCTTGTGCCCGTAATTACACCGGCTGTCTCACTCTCCACACCGGAACACAACAGCGCAAGCATTGCTGCTTAGCGGCAGGATTAGCGAGTATGATGGTGGTAGCGATCCGGACGGACCTCGCACAAGGTCCTACCACCCGCAAAAGTACAGGCCCATAGCACAGGTTTTGCCTAGTTTGGGACTAGGTCAATTGTCCCATGATATTTATTTATTCACCTTGATGAGCGCGAGCCCCCGCAGCAGCCTCTCGGCGAGCGGCCACGCCTGCGCGCTGCGCCGGCCCGCGGCCGCCAGCGTGCGCGCGAGCAGCGCCTGCGCCGCGTCACGCGCGCCCGCGCTCCCCAGAGACAGCCCGGCCACGGACAGCGTGTAGGCCACGTATTGGTTGAGCAGCTCCTCTGGGTCTTGTATTGACTGGAACGTTGGGGAAAGATTTTGTACATTATCCCCTGGACTTTTGTCCAAGCCGAAAGTGATAGAAGATATTACATTACCTAATAGGCTTGAGTCGGTCGCGAACTAAGAACTGTTAGGAATGAATTCCCATCGCGGACCGAAAGGAACTAAATCCTTTCGCACGATCTGAATCGGTCTTCGGTCCTTTAGTTCAGTAAGTAGAGGAGTGGTTGAGCTGAGCGGAAGAGCGGAACGGAGCGGGAGCGCGCGAGAGCGAGTGACCGACCGGAGCGACCGAGTAGGGCAACGCAGCGCGGAACTACTGAACTAAAGTAACGAACTAGTTCCTTGCACCGATTGAACGAGACCGAGCAGGCACAACTCTATTACCTAATCAACCTGTTCACGCCACAAGGTCCCAAGATATAAAACACAGATTCCTTACGCACTTGAATTTAAAATACTACTATACATAGTAAGCGCAGTTGATGTAAGGTGGATAAATAAATAATGATGACGGTCTTCGGTCATGCCATGAAACCAGGAAAAATCTTAATAGCGCCATGTAGGATGGTGACTGAATTTGATAGTGACATCTAGGGGCGAACTATAGAACTAAAAATGCTGTTGAACCATCACGCTTTATAAACATTTACTTTGAATGGTGCACACTAGCGCTATCTGTTGAGAAGTTTCATGCGACTTCAGAGTAAACATAGTAGGTAACTTATATTATAATTAGCTGGGATTGATATTGTGCGACGGTTTAACACAACCTACCTCAACATGTGCCTCTATGACGTCCGCCGCGTTGGGCCCGAGCCGCTCAAAGTTTTCCAACGTCGGCTCTTTGAGAAACAGTTCAACTTCGCTCGTGATTTCGTCTGCGCCTGAAATAAAGAGGAAAAAATTCAGAATTGTGACCGAGTCGGCCAGCAGTGGACGTCTTGAGGCTGACATGATGATGATGATGAATCTTGACATGTCTTTTTATTGAAAAACTCGCTGGCATGGTCAGACTTTTTTTATAGTAAAAAGACCGAAATTTGATATGACCTATGATCGCAAAGCCGAACATTGAAATGTCGAATGTTTATTTGACCGAAAAGTTTAAAATCCCGAAAGTTAATATACCTACTTATCCGCCAAGTCGTCCGCTTCAAAATTTTAAAACCCTTTTTCGACAACTTCTCGGTATCCGATTGAGCCGAAATTTGGCATACTTATGCAAGTCCGGTTACAATACAATAATCTCGTAGTGAAATTCTGTTGGTTGGGCCAGGTTCGTCTCCATAGGAGGGAACTCTTCAACGGTTGATGGTATCGACTTGAAAATAAATTTGTAATTACAGGTACCTACTGACATAAAACTGTAAACAAAAACTGAACAACTTATTTTAGGTTCCAACTTATTTTAGGTTATTAGGTTAGGTTAGAATTGCGTTCAACTACGCGGAATAGGAGCTCCGCGAAACTCCGTCGACTTCTCCTCGAATCCTCGATACTCCTGTTAGTTTGCTTAATTTCATTAAGCATTTGAGTATTTTTCTTAATCTCCGTAAGTTGAGTTGCTAACATCGTAGTTATCGTACATGTAAAATCTTCCCTGAATTGCGCAAAATCATCTTCCCGTTTGCGCCTTAAGGGTCTTCTTGTAATATTGTCACTTGGTGGGGTAGTCATGATCAAATCAGACTCAGACCGCGACCTCTCTAGCGGGCTTCCCATGGTACCAGGCGGTTATAACTTGAACATACAATGACAATGCAAAGAAAAATTCGTTAAGCAGCTGGACTTGAACCAGCAACCTCGGTAATCCGTACCACGCTCCACCAATTAAGCCACCAATACTTAACGTTGGTGTACCTAACGAATTTTTCAATGCCTTGTGTCATATTTTATTTGGAAGATCTCTCCTCAGCGCCATCTATGAGTAGCTTAATCAAGCGGCTCACCCACTACGGAACTTCTACAGTTACGCATTAGTGGCAAGAGATGGAGCTATTTTCTGAATCAATGAAAATAATCGATTTATTGATTATTTTTGTTTTTATTTTTATGAAACATTCATAGAATGAAATTCAACATACAATGCCAGCTGTCCAGCTGCTTAACGAATTTTTCTTTGCATTGTCATTGTATGTTGAATTTCATTCTATGAATGTTTCATAAAAATAAAAACAAAAATAATCAATAAATCGATTATTTTCATTGGTTATAACTTGAGGCTGTAGCGCGCGCGAATGAGAAGCAGGACGTGAGCCGGAGCGAGATAGCGTTTTGTAGCAACTCTCACGCAGAATAGGTTCCAGAAGCAATGGAGCGGGGCAGCCAATGGAAGGCGGGGTGCACACAGATGAGCAGGAAGCGTCGAATCACCACACACGAAAGACCAGGAGAGCAGAACGGCGCTGGAGCAATTTTTCGGTGGAATTGAAGATGGAAGCGATTTCTGCGCTCCTATTTTTTTTACTTTTTTTAATGCTTAATTATATATACAAATAAAATTTGTTAAATAAAGCGATAGACTAGGCACGCGTCTACACACGTCGGCGGTCCGGGGGGGAAGAGGGGATATAACTGATAAATTAATAAACATTGAAGCTATTGATGAATTCGTTCAAATTTTTGTCTATAAATTACTATAATGAAACCGAATCTAAGAAGCCGACTTGAGAATCATGAGATTTTTTTTGTGGAAAATATAACGCTTTGAAAATTCCACTGCTTATAAAAAAACACGCTATTGATAAATCTGTTAGAAATTAAAACTGTGGTTACTTTTAACAGGTTTAAATACATTTCAGCAGCCATCATTGACTTGTAATTTTTTATAAGAGATCTATATTTTTTTTACGTGATTTTAATAATGCTGGCGTAAGCTCTTGATAAAAGTGTTAGAAAATGACAGGTGTTGTTCCAATAGTTAAATACAATAATCTAGTTGAGAAAATTTACACTTACGTATTTTTTCTTTGCATTTACTAGTGTTACTAACAAATATCTAGATAATTCCAAAAGCAATGTCAAATTCTGTTATATTTTTTTTTTACAAGTAGTATTCAGTAAATTCTAACTGCCTACAAAAAATTGCCCACTTGTAAGTTTTGTGAGTTTACAGGGTAATTAACATGCTCCCGTACTGGCCTATGGAGGTAGCATGCTGAAATTAATATCAAATATTCAAGCCAGCACTCCCTTGAAGCTGTGAAAAAAATCAACCTTCTAAGTCAATGCAATCAAAAGATACAGTCATTGAAATTGTTGTTTCCATACAAATTGCCGTACCCTGAAAACCTAAAGGGTACTTCCAGTTGTCCTAGAAACCTGAAATTTGGTATGAAGGTAGCTCTTATAGCACAACCACTCCGAAAAGCCTCAAAATCTTAAATTTTTATGTCTGTAAATTTCACAGACCAATATAAGTTGACCCCAAACTGCGTACATTTTGCTTAGGAGCAGGGCTCTGCTAACACTGGACTTCTTAAAACACTGGGGAAAAGCGTTAAAATCTTTTTACAGAACCCTCGTGCGCGAGTCCGACTCGCGCCTGGCCGGTTTTTTTTATAGATAATGGTACGGAACTTTTCGTGCGCAAGTCCGGCTCGCACTTAGCCGGTTTTTTATGGTAAAACATTTTTTTTTCTACCTGACGTGTCCAGTGTGATGTTGCTGAGGTGTGTGCCATCATTGATGCCCGCTATGGTGGTGTCAGCGCTGTGCTGAGCGTCCTCTGTGGCGCTGTCTTCTGTATTCTCGCCTTCTGACTCCTCCTCCGATTCCGTAGCTGAAAAAAATATTATTTAGGATCAATCGCCGTATTCTTAAACATCATTAATATCATGGGACAAGAGTGCAGTTGACTGATGTCAAAATAAAATCTTACATTTTCACTTATCAAGCTTCCGAAAATACTCATAAAAATCCGATGCCTCACTTATTACTGCAATTAAAACAATTTTAAATTTAACAAAAACTAATAAAAGGCGGCAGTTTGTTCACTGAAAATGATGACGTCATAGTTCTGTAATACAATACAAACTTCATACTAACGGATCCGATCAAATCGTTTTGACATATCAAAAAAAGTTGCTGATTTGACCAAGAGGCAACATCCCTATTGAGTATTGACACCAATTGACAAGTCCCAAACTAGGCAAAGCCTGTACTATGGGTACTAGACAACGGATAAACATACTTATATAGATAAATACATACTTAAATACGTATTAAGCATCCGAGACCCGAGAACAATTCGTATTCATCATACAAACATCTGCCCCGACCGGGGATCGAACCCGGGACCTCAAGCTTCATAGTCAGGGTTTGAAAACCACTAGGCCATCCGGTCATCAAAGTAAAAATTAATCAGATACATTTTCGTGGACCCTTCCCCTTAATACTTGTGAACCTCCCCCGTCGAGTCTCCTTTGACCCCCAAGGGTACCCTCACAAGAATAAATAATAACATAGTAGAACGGAATCTCTTTTGACCGAGTCCAAAACGCCGCATTTATATACCTACTTCCCCCTTCACGTCGTTACACCCCTCTGTCGTCCGGGCGTGTTGCTAGGGCTGCTTGCTGTTAAATGTTACTTACGTCTAAAGATAATATCACTAAGATATAAGTTTTTATTTACTTTGAAATCATTATTTTATTCCACTTTTACAAAATACGATATTTATAAATAATTACGTACCTACATAATTATATTTCAGCGCCTCGTTCCGAAATGATTCATTGTTATTTTACTTGTAGTAAGCATATCTTGCGTTACTAACATTACCAAATGAAGCCATTTAAGGTGATTTAAGTAAGTGTAACTTACCTACAAATATAAAATAAAATACATACAGGCTCACGTAAAACTATAACATCCAAACGCGCGTTCGGCGACACCGGCCGTGACAGCCCGACTGAGAAGCTCGTTTAACGAGTACTCTAATATCGTGACCTTGAGCCCGTCCGGAGCGGGAGTTTCCGTTCTACTACGTTATTATTTATTCTTATGGTACCCTGGACCACTCTGGGCATCACTGGTCTATACAATGCCGCGTACCTTCGTCATCGTCCCCGTCCTCGCAATCATCATCATCATCATCACCCTCGTCATCACTGAGCTCCCCGGCAGCGCCCAACTGCTCCCGCATACTCTTCTTACTCGCGGCGCCGCCTGTACACAAAAAAAGACATGTAACTACCTTGAGATTCAATCATAGTCAAGGACCATAAACTTAATAAATTTCCATTTGAAACCATACAGGAGATTGTTGGTAAAAAAAACAATAAGATCAAGGGTATCCTTTTGCGTCAGTTTTAGATCTACCTGCTTATCAGAAAAGTTCGAGCGTATTTACCTATGTACCAAGATTATAATAATATTAACTGCAACAATCCTACATATTAAGGATTATAGGTTAATTTCGTACTGTATGATTTTTTTGTATCTCTTTTTCGAAATAAACAGTTTAAATTTTTAATTTTATTTTTTTTATACAATGTCGCGTTCCTGTAAAATAATGAGCCTGCTGTAGCTAGTTTCACTATAGAGGGGTCTCTGTACCATTAATTTTGTACGACACTTAGACCTCTGGCTAACACAATAGCGCCATCTATGAACTGAAAGATAAAACTAATTTAGATGGCGCTATTGTGTTAGCTAGAGGTCTAAATGTCATACGAAATGAATGGAACAGAGACCACTCCGTAGTAAAACTAGCTACAGCAGGCTTATTATTTCAAAGGAACGCGACATTGTACAGACATTGGCAGTCCTCTTGGTTTTATGGTCCTTGATCATACAATACAATACATATATTCTTTATTGAAAACTGCAAAACAGTACAAGGAGATTACAGAAAAACAGGTATAGTAGACAATAGTCGGTCTTATCGCTTAAAAGCGATCTCTTACAGACAACCAAAATACAGGAACCAAGATGAAGAGGCTAATTTAGGTGATAGAAATGAACAGAAAGGAATGACTTAAAATTAACATAACAATTTTAAAGCAAATCATAGTGAAATAAACTAATAGTGAATAACATATCGGGCTATACTCGACTGACATACGTGAGTGATCCGTTTATTTCACTTTAAAAAAAAATCTTAATCTCATGAAATATGTTTTGACCCCCGACCCAAAGAGGGTGACTTATAGTGTGACCTGTGTATCTGTGTGTGGCATCATAGCTCTCAAACGGAAGTACCGATTTCGATGTGGTTTTTTTTAACCGAAAGCTATTCTTTTTCAACTTTTTTTTCTGTTTTGTCAACCTCCGACGCAAAAGAGGGGTGTTATAAGTTTGACCGCTAAGTGTGTTGTCTGTGTGTTTGTGTGTCTGTCTGTGGCACAGTAGCTTTTAAGATAAGATATTGTTTATTTGCAGAAAAATGGTTAGTTACATGTGTTAGTGTTATGTTAGAAAAAGTTCCATCTTTTTCAGCTGTACACATACAGCATGCAAATATATAAGGTAGATAGCCAATTTCATTTCTTTATCATGCGAGAATTTCATGCAAGTAATTTTAAACGGTTGAACCGATTCGAGTGCAGTTTTTCTGTTATGCGGTGTTCAATAAAGATACACAGGCGTCATCTGACAGCGTGAGCGCTTGGGCCACTGACCTAGACTGTTCCCGGCCAGCACGACGCGTGACAGTCTGTCAGAGCTGTCAGGCAGGTCTGTGATGGCGGCCACCAGCTCTCTGCAGGCTACGCGCCCTATCTCGTTGTGGCTGAGGTCTAGGCACTGAAAAAAAAAAAAAAAGAATTTGCGATATTTTGTTTTTAAAACTTTTAACATGAAACTACCGTGAAACTCAATCATAGTGAAATAAAACGGATCACTCACGTATATAACTCGAGTTTAGCCCGACATGTTTCGGATTAGTTCGTAGTCCTTCCTCTGGGAGCGAACGACCCAGCGGCAGCGAGACGCACACTACGCGTCGCGGCTAAGAGGGTCGAGCACGACTTTACGAATGCTGCGTAACGTTACGGTTATAGTATCGAGATCGAGAAACCTCATACTAAATTTTAGTTCCAAATACGCTCACGGGCGGGCGCTGTTCCAAACGTCATACAAACTCGACAACGTTTACTATTCGATTTTACGTCACGCAGGTTTCGAAAAGTCATGCACTACAATTTTTCTGCCACTTGCAAATTAGTGGTATTTTGGTTCGGACGTTTTCAAGCGCTAACCCAAAGTCCATGGTGTTGGTAGGTCTAGGGGGATTGGGGTAAAAACTCGCTAGTGTGATAAGGCTGTTATAAACTAGACTAGAGAGCGCCCGCGGCTCCGCCCGCGTGGAATATTAGAAATCTCTGTAGCAATAGGAATGTGTCCTCTGGGTAAAAAAGTAATATTTCTAATTAGTTCGTCAGACAGATTATCGAAAAGAAAATATTGGACACGTATTTTTTGCTTTATGTTATCAATAAAAATTTACATAGATAAAATTTAAAATTTCCGTAGACTGCAATGCAGGATAATGAATGGCTTTCTTTATTCCTGAACGGCAACACTGGCATAGACAATAGATCACTCGCTTTTGGCTCGAAATTCGAACTTGCGATTTTATTTTGCTTAAAATATAGAACTTACACACCCAATATCATATTTTCTCAAGTTTTTCGCGATTCCCAAGATCAAAGAATCGAATTGCTTTAAAAATCCGAAGAAATAATGCGTTGTTTGGGAGAAACGTGTCAAAATGGTGTTGTAGAGCGCCATCTCGCTGTCTCGTTTTTTTTATCCCGTTCTGGTTTTTCGACTTTATATAATAATAATAAATCTTTATTTCACAATAACAAAACAGTATACAGTTAACTTAAAATTAAATTAAATATAAGTACTTAGTTGCGAAAAAGGAATCCACTCAGCATTCGTCGGGTCACCAAAGGTGGCTCGACGCTGATATTATGTGGATCCTGGTTGGCATGCGATACAGAGCCGCACGACACACAGCGTTGCAAGCCCACGCTAACACACTACGTACTCCAAATATATTGGATTATTATTAATAACTCACCTCTATGAGCAGTTCGTTATCTTTGAGAGCCTTCGCTAGCGTCCTGGCGCCTTTACTTTTCAAGAGACAGTCTCCAAAGTTGATTGCCTTCAGGTTTTTTAATCTGCAAAATCAAAAACAACATACTTTGATGACCGGATAGCCTGGTGGTTAGAGACCCTGACTATGAAGCTTGAGGTCCCGGGTTCAATCCCCGGTCGGGGCAGATGTTTGTATGATAAATACGAATGTTTGTTCTCGGATATTTAATATGTATATAAGTATGTTTATCCGTTGTCCAGTACCCATAGTACAGGCTTTGCCTAGTTTGGGACTTGGTCAATTGGTGTCAATTCTCCCATGATATTTATTTATTTATTATGGAAGAGAGTTGTCAATGGCCTTCTCGTTCCAAACGCCATACTTCGCACAACAGATTTGCTTATGGTTCACAGGCCGATTGCAAATGAATAAAGGAAAAAATATATATAACAATATTGCAAAGGCGCCTTCCCTCTGTCTGCTTTATGGAGTGTACCCTTCCTTACATTCCGATATCCTAACTAATATTATAAATGTGAAAGTGACTCTGTCTCTCAGTCTGTTTGTTACCTCTTCACGGAAAAACCGCTGCACCAATCTAGATGAAATATGGTACGAAGATAGTTTGAATATTGAAGAATAACATAGGCTACATTTTTATTCGGGAAAATTGTATAGTTCCCGCGGGATAGCGATAACCGAAATCTTTGCGAAGTCGCGGGCAACAGCTAGTTCCCAATAAACTTGTGGTTCCGTGGTCTGCTACTAACCTCGGTAGCGCCTCGGCGATAGCAGCGGCGCCCTTCGGCCCAATAGTGTTATCGTTTAGGTTGAGACAACTCAATTGAGGATTATGCTTGAAGGCCTCTGAGAGGGCTGTTATGCCGACATGGTAAATACCGTTCTGTGGCATCGCTACTTCTTCCAGGGACCCCATTTTCTGTAACAAATACAGTTTTTAGCAGACTTCAAAAAAAAATTATGAGCAACAATAGCCTCTTGGTCAAATCAGCAACTTTTTTTGATATGTCAAAACGATTTGATCGGATCCGTTAGTATGAAGTTTGTATTTAATTACAAAACTATGACGTCATAATTTTCAGTGAACAAACTGCCTCCTTTTATTAGTTTTTGTGAAGGACGATAAAACCAAGAGGACTGCCAATGGCTATACAATGTCGCGTTCCTGTAAAATAATGAGCCTGCTGTAGCTAGTTTCACTATAGAGAGGTCTCCGTACCATTAATTTTTTATGACACTTAGACCTCTGGCTAACACAATAGCGCATAGACACTGGCAGTCCTCTTGGTTTTATGGTCCTTGGTTTTTGTTAAATTAAAAAACGTTTAATTGCAGTAATAAGTGAGGCATCGGTTTTTTATGTGTATTTTGGAAAGCTTGATAAGTGAAAATGTAAAATGATTTTATTTTGACATCAGTCAACAACCCACAATAAGCAAGTGTAGATGGCATACAAAACAATGTTTACTAAACTATGCCTAATGAATACCTGGGCCGTGTTTTATAAAGCTACACGTTACAATTTACAAGCGGACGTCTCATTATATCACCTTTTGTTAGAAAGAGACTTCCGCTTGTAAATTGTAACTTGTAGCTTTATAAAACACGGCGCTGGAATCATAAAATAGCTACTGCTTCTGTGAGCTGTAGACTGTTAAAAAAAAACAGCAACCAACGTGTGGCACATATTTCGACAGCTATTTAAAAAAAAACCAAGGTTCCTAAGCAACATTTTCTGAAATAACCACTCCGAAAGTTGTATAAGTTGTGTTGTGCTTCAAACCGATTTTATCTACATTGGCTGATCCGACATCAGACGAAGCCAAACGTCTATATAAGATGTATAAACTCTGCATGTAACCAATAAAATTAGTAATTGTATATCTCTTTGCCGTGATAGCCTAGTGGTTTGACTTATCGCCTCTGAAGCAGAGGGTCGAGGGTTCAAACCCCGGCTCGCACCTCTGATTTTTCGGAATTTATGTGCGGAATTACATCTGTGATTTATCATGAGATTTCGGTGAAGGAAAACATCGCGAGGAAACCTGCACACTCCTGCGAAGCAATTCAATGGTGTGTGTGAAGTTCCCAATCCGCACTGAGCCCGCATGGGAACTATAGCCCAAGCCCTCTCATTCTGAGAGGAGGGCTGTGCCCAGCAGTGGGACGTAAATAGGCTGATGATGATATCTCTTTGATAACGTATGGAGCGGCATGATCGTTGGTCGACCAAGCTCCTTAAATTAAAGATTAAAAAAAAAAAAAAATCTGCGAAAAGGTGGTACTTCTCCGGACGAGCCGGCCATTCGTACGGCAGAAAATAGTTACAGTATGGCTCTCTCACTACCCACCCACTACATAGATATTATTATTATTGGTAGGGTTTAACACAGCGTGACCAGGCCCCCGTTTCATAAACGTGACAGGTGACAAATGACAATGACAGTTTGGTGTAGGTTACTGGCTTGAAAAGTTTTTGTATTACCAGACTTCATATTACTTCAAAATCAAAATCAAAAATGGTTTATTTGTTAAACATAGGATGTTCGGTGCATTATTGCACCTTACACGTGTAAAGTGGAATCAGCATTATAACGCCGCATCGATCGGCGATATAGAGCAATACTTTAGTGCATATTTCGGAACCGCCGCGACCGGGTGCATTCGATACAAACATTATTATATTAACTTTTAACATTTATTCAACATTTATAACTAACATAGTTTTAGAGTGACTTTTATAGAGTAAAACAATAAACATTTAATTGTTTCCGGACTTTAACATTCCACTGCAACCCCCGTCTCCCACATTGGTCCTTCGAACACGGGACTTCGCGCGTTGTATTATTTTTCGGTCAACGGATGAAGTGTACGAACTAGTGAACATTTGAGTGTGAGGATTGCAGTGACCACAACAGAGGTACCAGCGTTAGCATCTGGAAGTTCCACGACTAGCAAAGTAGAACATATACAAGTAAGATCTTTCCAATTTTACTAACATAACATTTAACATGGCAACAGTAGAACAGCAGGAGGAAATACGACGAAACATTGAGGCGCTTCTTACTAACTTTAAGAAAGATGGCGCAGAAAGGAAGACGAAATCTGAGTACTTTATAAAACGCTCTGAAAAATTAACAAGTTTATGGGGAGAATTTCAATTTAATCATAAACAACTTTGTAGAGAGGGAAATCCATCTCATCCATATTTTACTTCGGAGGTCTTCGAGAAGACCAAAGAAACATACTTGATCTTAAACGAGGCATTAAATGAAGGTTATCAAATTTTAACTGCGGAGAAAATAACACCCAGAACACGTTTTTCAACACCGGTGACTGAATTTTTCACCGGCGAGGAGGACGAACAGCCACCGACGGGGAGCGCTCAGCAAGCGATCCCTGAAGGTCAACCGCAGACAACAAAGGAAAGGGGAACATCGAGCAAATATGATGAAATGCTGCGGAAACAGTTTGCCAATATTAAGGCTTTTGTAAGAACAGTCAACGCCATTGACATAGATGGGTTGACAGAGAAATAGGAATTAGAAGACGCTCTTAAAACATTACAATCCCGTTGGACAGTGATAGATTCAATGCACTGGGAAATTGAGAGTGAAGACAGTCAGCTCAATTTATCATACGAGAAAACATTCAACGAACATGAAAAAACATTTAACAAGATGAAAACAGCCATAAACAAAAAGATGTGGTCAGTGGTACACAAGGAAAAAGCCACTCCCATGCTAGATATTCCTACATTCCATGGGAATTACAACAGTTGGGTTTCTTTCAAGGATCTGTTCGGAGAAGCCATACATAACAACAACGCAATTTCAAATGCCCAAAAGATGCAATTTTTGAAGTCAAAGGTAAAAGGTGAAGCCGAAAGACTTATACAACATCTCCAGATAAGTTCGGAGAATTACATAGTTTGCTGGGAAATTTTAAACAATCGGTATAACAACAAAAAATTGATTTTCACCTCGCACATGAATGTCCTATTTTCACTGCCTAATATGCAACAACAATCTCTGGGTCAGATCAAAAAGATGCATGACACGACAACCGAATGCTTACATGCTGTAAAAAATCTAGGAATAGACATCAGCACTTGGGACCCAATAATAGTACATGTCCTATCGCAAAAACTGGACTCAGAAACACATATGGACTACATTGAGTCACTGAAGAGCCCCAGGGAATAGCCGGTTCTACAGGAATTCTTAGATTTTATGGAAGGAAAGTTTACAAGTCTCGAGTCATCTCGTCGCAAACAAGAACCGACATTTCAAAAAACATATTCTCAGCAACCATCAACAAACAACATTCGAAAATCATTTCAAACGTATAACTATCATTCATATTCAAACAATAATTATCAGAACAATAATGGGGTCAACAAGCAACAAAGAAACACGACGATTGCGAAAGCATTACACGTGTCGAGTTTCACATGTCCGTTGTGTAAAAATCCACACGGAATTTACAATTGTCGTCAATTCTTACAAATGCCTAGCGAGAAACGATATAACGTGGTCAATAAGCTTGCATTGTGTGAAAATTGCTTATTTAGCCATCACGGGAATGCTTGCAGCTCAACAAAAACATGTCACAAATGTGCAAAACAACATAACACGCTTTTACATGAAGCATGTGTTAAAAGCAATGCAAATGCTTCGAGCTCTGCCTCATCAGCGATTACATCGAAAAAAACATATGAACACGTGACGAACATTTCGCAAGCTTCCTTAGAAAACTATACGGAGATACTATTGGCCACAGCTCTATTGAAAGTCCAAGCAGCCGATGGTACCTACCATGTTCTGAGAGCGCTCATCGACCAGGGCTCTCAGATTTCCCTATTAACAGAGAAAGCCGCCCAAACAATTAACTTGAAGAGAGAGAGCTGTAGAGGCGTCGTATATGGAGTGGGACAAAGGGAGAACAATTGTAAAGGGAAACTTAACATATTATGTGAGTCAATGTACAATGATTTCACATTTAACACAGAAGTTATCATCATGAATGACCTGGTAAAATCACTACCAAACAAAACATTTGCCAAACCGTCTTGGTCGGTTATTAAAAACATTAACCTAGCGGACCCAGAGTTTTATATCAGTCGCCCTATAGACTTACTACTAGGGGCAGACAGTTACTCCAACATCCTGCTGGGAGGAATAAGGAAAGACGATGACGCGTCACAACCCATGGCACAGCAAACCCAGCTTGGATGGTTACTATGCGGAAACGCACAAACATTTCAGTGCAACGTAGTCGTCCACAACATTCAAGATATCCAACAGTTTTGGGAGATAGAAGACATTGTCGAAGACGGAGATTTATCCCAGGAGGACATGGAATGCATCAAACATTATCAAGATAACACAGTGAGAAACATGGATGGGAGGTATACAGTGCGCATTCCTATGAAACAAGACTTCAAAGAAAAACTAGGTGCATCCAAGACGAAAGCCATAGCTCAGTTTCGAAACATGGAAAAAAAACTTGAGAGGCAACAGAAACTGGCTGAAGCTTATAAAACATTCATGAAAGAGTACAGTGACCTCGAACACATGAAGCCATCAAACAACAATTTAAAACCCGAATGTTACTTACCACACCACGGAGTCGAAAGAGTGGAGTCAACAACAACGAAATACAGAGTCGTGTACAATGCATCCGCTAAAACATCCACAGGATATTCATTAAATGATCTAATGTACACCGGGCCAAATCTGCAACGCGACTTGCAAACATTATTACTAAAATGGAGGCAATACCAGTTTGCTTTCACCGCAGACATCGAAAAGATGTATAGGCAGATCTTAGTGAACGAAGTCGATCAACATTTACAAAAGATCATTTGGAGAGAGAGTCCAGAACAGCCTTTACAAACATACCAACTAACAACAGTAACATACGGCACGAAAGCAGCACCATTCTTGGCCATGATGACGCTGAGAAAGCTGGCCGAAGACGAACGTGAAAGGTTCCCGGAAGCGTCTAAAGTACTCGAGGAATCCTTTTACATGGATGACTTGGTACACGGAGCTCACTCGGTAGAACAAGGAAAACAGTTGATGGGAGATCTTAATGAGCTCTTAAAATTGGGAGGATTCAATTTGCGAAAATGGTCCTCCAACAGTGAAGAAATGCTTGAAAGCATAAACATCACGCCTGAAAATGAAAACATGACATTTAACTTTAAAACAGATAACATGTCTAAAACACTTGGTTTATGCTGGAATCCAACCGACGACACATTTACTTTCAAATATACATCCGCAAAACAATCAGCAAAACCAACAAAAAGATTTCTTCTCTCCGAACTCTCCAAACTCTTTGATCCGTTAGGCTGGCTTGCTCCATTAACTACAAAACTAAAAATATTATTCCAAAAAGTATGGAAAGAAAACACGCAATGGGATGAGCAAGTATCAGATAGCGTTCATGACGAGTGGTCCAAGGTACAAGCGAATATCGAACAAATTAAACATTACAACATACCAAGGTGGATATTAAGTAACGAGAATGACGTCATCGAGTTACACGGATTTTGTGACGCATCTCTCGATGCTTACGCTTGTGTTATCTACGCACGAATAAAAAACAAACCGAAGGTCGTATTAGTCGCTGCAAAGACTAAACTTGTACCACACAAGAAAAAATTAACAATTCCGAGGCTTGAAGTTTGCGGAGCACATTTACTAGCGAAACTGATGAAAAAGGTTGAACATTCTCTACAACAATATAAAACAATGACGTATGGATGGACTGACTCGAAAATCGTGCTTGCATGGCTCCAAGGTCAGTCAAGCCGTTGGAAGCCGTTTGTCGCTAATCGAGTGCAACAAATAAAGGAAATAATGACTGAAGAACATTGGTACTACGTGAAAACATCAGAGAACCCCGCAGACGCGGCGAGCAGAGGCCTCACAGCGTCACAACTTAAGGAACACTCATTATGGTGGGCAGGACCATCATGGTTACCAACATTAAATCTAGAACAAGAGAGCGTAACAAAACCAACATTTAACACTACCGAAGAAAAGAAAAATTCATATGCCGCGAATATAGTTCAAAATATGGAACCAAATCATAACATTATACATACATTATTGAAAAAATATAGCTCGATTGCGCAAGTAATAAGAGTACTCGCATGGATTTTGCGAGCACTGACACGATCAAGAAATGTGCTACCTAAGTATCTCACCTTACAAGAGCTCGAGAAAGCTAAATTAACAATAATAAAATACGTGCAAAATAATGAGTTCTCTGCTGACATGGAATTCTTGCGTAAACATGGAAAAGTTGAAACGAGAAGCAAACTTTTAGATTTAAAACCGTTTATTGACGAAAATAACGTGTTAAGAGTAGGAGGTCGACTAAGAGAAGCCAACATTCCATACAACATGAAGCACCCAAAAATCATACCGAAAGATTCGCGTTTGACGACCCTACTCATCGATCAAGCTCACATACAAACATTTCATAGCGGCGCCCGCCACACTACGAACAAGTTAAGAGAAGAATTTTGGATACTGGGCGGAAATAACAGAGTGAAGAAGCAGGTAGGGAAGTGCGTGACGTGTAAGAAAGTGGACGGAAAGAAGCAACACCAACTGATGGGAGACCTACCTGCTGCCAGAGTAAACGAAGCTAGTCCATTCGTTCATACAGGAGTGGACTACACAGGTTTTGTAGATATCAAGGCCAACAAAGGACGAGGAAGTAAAATGCTAAAAGGATACATAGCTATCTTCATTTGTATGGTCACCAAGGCCGTACATCTAGAGCTAGTCACTGAACTAACAAGCTCTGCATTTCTGGCAGCGTTGCGAAGGATGGCCGCCAGAAAAGGGACCCCGCGACACATTTACAGCGACAACGGAACAAACTTCGTTGGAGCCAACAGGATACTGCAGGAACAGTGGGAACAATTACGTAACATTTTTAGTGACTCTCTCTTATCACAAATTACTGAAATGAAAATCGAATGGCATTTTAACGTCCCATCATGGCCTAGCGCTGGAGGTCTGTGGGAGAGGGCAGTACAAAGTCTGAAACACCACCTAAAACGCGTAGTAGGTGATCAAAAGCTTACATACGAAGAATACGCCACGATCTTAGCCCAACTGGAAGCGTGTCTCAACTCACGCCCACTTTGCCCACTTACCGATAATATCGATAACATAGATGCCCTCACACCAGCGCATTTTTTAACAGGAAGAGCCGGAGTCACAGTAATAGAAACAGAAGAAGATGCCAGAACGAGATGGCACTTAATACAAAAGATTTTTGGAGACATTTGGAAAAGGTGGAAAGTAGAATACTTGAGCCAACTAACAGCAAGACAGAAATGGACCACCCCACAACAAAACATTAAAGAAGGAGACGTAGTAGTCATACATGAAGATAACATCCCAGCGGGAAAATGGGCACTCGGCAGAGTTATAGATGTTCATCCCGGACACGACGGGTACGTACGAGTTGTGACGCTTAAAACCAAAAATGGTACAATGAAGAGGCCAGTTGTTAAACTATCAGTCTTACCGTTAGAGAAGCAAACACAAGACACGCCAGAACAACAAACTGAAGACACTAGTAAACAAAACAAAGCAAACAAGGTCACGAAAAGGGGATGTTTGACCACATTCGGTATGTTGATAATTTATTTCCTAACATTTATTACAACAGGACATTGTACAACGATCACACCCATTCAAAATGGACAAGGGCTGTACTTCGACAAGTTGGGAGCGATGCAGCTTATAAGAGACGAATGGAAGCTTATCGCATACTATGATATGAATCCATTCTGGGAAGGCACAATCGCATTTGATAAATACAATTATCAACTTGAGAACATATGCAAACAGGTGTCTACTCTGACTCATTGCGACGTCATTTTACTCCAATTACGTCACACTTACCATGAACTACAACATTACAACCGAGTACTACTGAGTAATCAAATGAAACAAAGGTCGCGCGTGCGACGCGGCTTGATAAACGGTGTCGGATATCTGGCGAATACTCTGTTCGGAGTATTAGATGATAAATTCGCAGAACAGTATCAAAAGGATATAAACCTTATACGAGAGAATGAGAAACATTTAGGAGCCTTATGGAAGAATCAAACATCGATCGTAGAGGCTGAATACAACATGTTGAAAAGAACTGAAGAATCATTCCAAAAGCAACACAAAATAATACATCAACATTTAAGGAATTTAGATAGGGGCATGACTGTAATGCAAAAAGAACTGTCCAACGCAGAAAGTATGGCTCATTTTACAATTGTAGCCATGGCCGCAAACAACTTACTTAGTCATTTAAGAGCGATTCAAGATACTTTGATAGAAACAATAACGAACATTTACAATGGAAAGATGAACTTACACATCATCGATCCCCAGCAACTCCAACACGAACTCAACATTATATCTGGACAGCTAGTCGCTGACGTAACTCTTCCTATTGAAAGCATACAAACAGAACTACAAAAAATTTACCATTTATTAAAAATAAAAGCACGCATTACTGAAAAATACATGATATTAGAGATCCGCATACCCCTCATAAGCCGAGACAGATATGACCTATATAACGTTATTCCCATACCTTATACAGCTGAGAAAAATATGATATCTATAGTCCCAATAGAAACCCACGTCGCAATAAACTTACAAAAGGACGCATACCTACCAATACCTGAAAAGGACTTAGAATACTGCATGTTACGGGACACCTTTACGTACATGTGCTACCTGAAAACACCAATTTACAAAATATATAATGATAATGACCTCTGTCTTAAAGATACTAATCAAGACCAGCAGTGTAAAACAAACAAAGCCGCATGTCAAAACAGATGGATAAATCTATCAACAATGAATCAGTATTTATACTTTTGTTGCCAGGAGTGTCAATTTCGAACATTATGCAAGAATCAAGTTACAGCAAAAACATTAACCAAAGCAAACATAATAAACATAGAGGAAAGTTGCGTAGTGAAAACAGACAACTTCACTATACACGCCCACAGGAGTATGGAGAGTAAAGTAAGCCTATCATTCGATATACTAACCCCCCAAATAGATCCCATAAACCATATTATCAACATAACATTTAAAGAGAACATTAACAACTTGGAAACCAAGATTGACGCCAAGGAAATGAT